>JABFQA010002268.1:0-11612 GCA_022817065.1 Probaryconus sp. ZL-2020 | reverse complement strand
CACGCGTTTATCACCCTGGAGGCTCGCGATCAAATCGGAGGAGAAATAATTTTTTTCATGCATTAATACTGCATTAATTTTTCATAAATAATTTATTCGGGTAAAATATGAATAAATATATATGTCCTCGTTCAAATATGCAATTAATATCCGACTTAGGGCAAAGATGACATAGATTACGCATTCTCGACAGATCAGGTCAGATATAGGGTCTTCTACGTGCACGTGTTGCAAAAAATTATTTTATGCGTTTCAAAAGAAAAAATAAAATCATGCTAATTCTGACAGTTTTAACCCTAGGACGCTAAGCTATTTTCTAATATCTTTGTCTTATATAAACAAAGGTCAATCCAGCTTCCTTGTTATTATGGGTCTGGTAGACCCAGACTAGCGACCTAGGGTTAAATTATTATTGAAAGGAAGGATCTCATTAATCAAGATTCTCAAACAATGAGCAAAAAAGAAATAAAATTACCAAGATTCTTGGTAGAAAGACATGAGGTTTAAAGGCTTAGAAAAACACTAAAAAAGTTATGAGTTGTTTTAATGAGTTGCAAGTTAAAGATGCTCTAATTTGCAACATAAAACATAAGTAATATATATTTCTTGCTGGATTCTAGCAAGAAAAAGTAAAGATAAAAAAACTGCCTAGCAAATTGTATCTCGTTGGTAGCATGATCAACAGCTGACCGTAGAGAGAGGAAGTAAAAGGCTGCTCACGAGTTTGTCACAGAAATCCCAAAATCCAGGACCATCAGCATACCTCAACCAGTACAAGAGTCGGATTGTCCCCCACCAACAGAATTATGAATAGATAAATATGAATATGCCCTTATTGACATATTCGCATATTATTAATAATATAATGTTTCTAATTTTTCAGGTTTTAAATTAAAATTATTTTGCGGAGATTAATGAATTCATGAAATTAACTTAATTAATTAATTAATTAATTAAGACGTTATTTAAATTTATGATTTTCAGATTTATAATTAAAAATATTTCCTCCAAAAAATATAAAAACTATTTTATGCAAATATTTTACTGTTTGCATAAATATTCCACAATAATTTATATTGTGAATTTTTATTTAGTATTAATTTTTGTATTTCATTTCATTTTCCTTGAATGGAAGCCTATTTTTGCCTAATAAATAAATTTAAAATAAAGAAAGTCATTGAATCCATCATTAATTGTAACAAACGCTGTATTTTATTTTATTGATATGCATTTAAATTCTTTTATGAGCGAAATGTAATAACGGTGTCATTTTCAAACACTGTTATCGGATACATTAATCTGAAGGCTTTTACTGTAATCAGAATTATAGACCGTATCATGTTAGCTTTCATCGTGAGCTATTAAAATAATTTACATTAAAAGAGAACTTATCTGAGTAAACACAGACACGTGCAACACGAAGTACGTGCTCCTAGCACAGGTAGTCATAGTTATCTAGTTGTTGATTTATGTCAATCATTGCCAAAAAGAATGACAAAAAAGCACAGACTCCATTTAATTAGCATTAATCCGGTGGCCTTTTTTTAAATCATTGAAAAAATAATTGTATAATTACACCGTAACAAATATTTTCAACTATATTAATAAATAATATAAATTTTAATATTAACTTCTACCATTTCCAAAGGTTCGTTAAATTTTTCGCATCTGGAGCGTGATCTATCATAAATCGAAAAAAAATGTTTTTAATACAAGCTGTATATGTTTTCAAATACTATCTGAATCTGCAAGAAAAAATTGTGGTTTCCATTGTTGTAAATTGTAATTTTTATTGTTTCGACTGTCATTTGTATTCATATTCGCACTATTTATTTACATTTGTACTATCATGTCCTCCGACTACAACTTAAGTTGTAATTTCTTAAAGGTTTTTTCTCTCAGTGTGTTTATTGCCGAATGTCACGTATATTTTATAACCTAATGATGTTGGTATATTTTATCCTTTAAAAGTTGAATGGAAGAATTAGTTGCTTCGTGAAACAAATGAAACCACGTGAAAATCAATGAATATCAATTACTGAAATGTCTTTTTAGACGTTTCATGTGAACATAAAATTTATTTACAGTCAAATGGTAATTTTATTTCAAATTTTCAAAAACTGTAGTTAGTTAATACTGACTTTTTTAATACTGAACCCTCCAAATATACGTATATATAATGTATTTAGTAAAAAATTTGTATTTCCGTAATGTTATAATACCTTTAAAAACTGAAGCATATTGTACGGTTACTTTGCACTTGCTTCATTTTAATCGCTCTTAGCAATATGCAAAATAGGTTAAAAAATTTTAGATATATATCCATCTCTTGCAAATGTAATTTCGATTCTCGTTTAGACTTACTTTACTACTGACATCAAATATTATTATTATAAATAATCATTTGTAATAAGATCATTATTACAAATAATGATATTATTTATTGTCAATGCTGCATCACAATTTGAAAGAGAAAATAATAATGCATTAATACGCAAGAAATACACATGTTTCATAAAGCTGACTAATAAAACCCTCATTAAAGCAGGTAATATATGAAATAGAAAATCATGAAACGAAAATATTTTTCACATATATATTCAGAAATCGTCTTATATGCGACGATCATGCGTCAATTTAATTGCAAATATCTCGCAAACTAGTCATTAAGATGATTTTTGCCAATAAGAAAAGATGTTCAGAATTGCACGCATATTCCGAAAATCGACATTAAAAAAAATCTTGGGAAAAGAATTTTCTATTGTTTTCGTGCGTCGTCCTTTACTCCATTTTTTTCTCAGTTTACATTTTCCTCAAGTGGATATTAAACTAGCAGAATTATTACGATTTTCATATTTCAGTACTATGGTTCATTTGTGGTTCACAATAGGATACATTTACAAATAAAACATACTTGTTTTCTGTACAGCTACTTCTACACTGTATATAATCGGTAATAACTCCGGACTGGTGGAGTAAAATTATTACTTCATATAGATACCAAGCTGGCCCAATTCACGTTGTACGTGAAAATTCGGTGTAAATTATGTGGTGTAAAAATGTAATGGAGTAAATTTTTGGAGTTAAGAAATTTATATATGCAGCGAATAAAAGCACTCCATCATGTATTAAAATGTGGTAATTACATTACACAGAGTTATATTTCAATATTACTCACAAGTTGATACTTGCTACTTACATTGAGTAAACAAGAATCTGAGTTTGTCTAATATTTTACGTTGAAATTTTAACCATCAACTCAAAAAAATGTTTCTACTCTAATTTTTTGCAGTATAGTATCACTTATCGTTCATTCGTATTTAACTGGTGGAGTTACCAAATGCGTGTTTGAGGAAATATTATGTTTTATGAATTATTATTATGAATTATTTGTTATTGTGTTAAATGAAATTGTGATTTCAATAATGCAGTAAATTATTAATTTTTGCATTTTCATTTCAATCAGATATAATTTATTATTTCAAATTAATTAAATTTATTAGATTAATTATTAAAATGTAATAAAATTTATTACAAAGAAATAAAATATCAGATTGAAATAGAAACTTACTAATTGACCACATTATTATAATTAGAGCTTCATTGTAATACTACAATTATTAACTACATTATAAAAAAATATATGATGTCATACATATAAACGTTCCAATAAATAATTTACTAAATTTGGCGACTGGTGGACCTTCCAAAAAAATAGCTATAAAAAAATAACTACCGAAAACATCAGTTACCCAGCGAGCGACAAAAAATGCCGTTTTCCAAAGTTACATAACTTTGTTCATTTACATCGAAATTGCTTAATTTTTTTTAAATTAAAGCTTGAATCGTCCTCTTTAATGTATTTTAAATGGGCTGGAAAACAGGCTCACCGATTAAGGGTTAAGATGCTTCAGTTAAATAGTTTATGTTATGAATGAAAAAAGAACTTAAACATTAATTTTTGATAAAAAATGCAAAAAATACAGAGTTAACTTAAAAACACCATATCTCCAACATTTTCCATAATAAATGGATGTATTTTGTTTAAATTAAAGAAAATTAAACAAACTTCAAATCGCATTAATCACAAGTGATATCCAAAACTAATTTAAAAAGTTACATTAACATTATCTCAACAATTTTTCGACAAAAAAGTTCATGAATTTTTTTAGTTTTATCGGTTAATTGTGTTTATCGAGTAGAAAGTCATCATAAGCACCTTAAAGAGGAAGATTCAACCTTTAATTAAAAAAAATACAAGTGATTTCGATGTAATTTGATAAAGTTAGACTACTTTGAAAAATGTTTTTTTTTTTTCGTTTGCTGGGTGGCTGATTTTTTGCGCATAGTATATATGTTAAATATATAATTTTTTGCCGAAAATATATTCAATATATTTTCACATATATTTTATCACGTTTTCATCCGTGTAAGTCGTTCCTGAGTAACGCTAAAATTAGTTTATCTTAATATAATAATAATAATAATATTTCACATAGATTTGTAATTCGCATAATGAATAATTTGCATAATGAATAAACATTGTTGCTGACAAATGTCAAGAACTAACATAAAAAGTGGTGTTATGCATTGGTAGAACAAAATTTTTTTTAATAATTTCCTGCACCCTATAAAGAAGTGGAGAGTGGATCTAAGTTCAACACTAATGAATTTGACCTACAGAATAATTACATGTTAATTCGGAATATTTCTTTGTAGGTTGCTTTCGTTTCGAGATATTTCAAAATTTCAAATTAATATAATCTTATTATATTAATTTGAAAATTTCAAATTAATATAATTAATATAATTAATATATGTGCGTGCACACACAACCTTATTTTCTTACAAATATACAAAAGGGGCGGTACTTTTACCAAAATCGCAAGTTGAGAGTATTCGCTTTTCGTATACTTCTACGCGCGCATAAAAATGTTGTTACGTTCGAATTTCGGTGACAGATATGCTTTATTGGAAATATTTTTCTGTCGGTAATTGTAAAATAAATTGTATGCAAAATTCGATCCACAATTTTTTGTGTGCAGGCAAAATCTGTCTTTCAATTTTGTATGCAATTAGATTACAAGCATTTAAAAAAACCAAATAAAAATCGTTTAGCAATTGTTGTAATAAAACCATTTGAACATACCCATACATTTATTAGTTATTAACAAATATTTAGTAAATAATATCATTTAATTGTATTTTTACTTGATATCTTTCATACATGAACTCGGTGATTCCCAAAAACGCACTTTTGGTGATAAAAGTAGCCCAAAAGCGCACTTTCTGACAACCAAAAAGCGCACTTTTTTATATCACATAAGCGCACTTTTTACAGTCCAAAAGCGCACTCGCAATTATCAATTTATTACTTAATATAAATAATAAAGATTCTTCACAAATTTCTATAACGACTGTTTACATTTATCTACCGAACGTATTTTATTTGCTTCCGTATTTTAATTGGTTCTGTATTTTAATTACGACTAGCCACAACACACCGTTTACATTTAACTTCATAACTTTATATACAAACATCAAACACTTTATAGAAATTATCATTCCTTTTCGTGCATTTCTCACGTAATTACTTTTCAGCATTTTTGAAATGGAGTTTTGTAAATTAGAAACAAATAAAGGAAACAATTGTGTTATTTACAAAAATTTTAAATACAGACAATCGAAAATTTTGAAAAGTGGTGACATTTTCTGGCGATGTTCAAAAAAAAATTGTCGGGCGACATTGCACACGGATGCACTTGCTACAACAGTTTTAAGACAATCCGTGCTGACGGTGCTGTCCAAAAACATAAGACGGTGCTGTCCAAAAACATATTGTTGCATCGACCTGTAAAAGAAAAGCGACCACAGATATTTCTGCTCGACCTGCGAAACTTATACGCCAGGCATTAAGTCAACATGAAACAACTGCAATGGAGTTCACTGATGTTAGTGCCATGAGAAGGGCGATTTATCACAAAAGAAGAGGTATGTGAAGGAAGCGAGGACTTGTGAGACAAACATACAATTCCTCCTGCAGCATAGTGAGATTTATGGGCACATTCCGCTTCAGAGACAATTGTTCCACGAACAACAAACGGAGCAGAAAGTTTCCACAAACATTTAAAGGATCATTTCCATCGATCTTCGCCAAACATTCACGTTCTTCTTAATATTCTCAAGCTTGCGCAGTCTGAGAATTATGTGAAACTTCAAAGTGTTTCCAAAACACAAAACAAAATATAATTTTTTAATCACTAAATACAGACAGTACACAAATGGCACAATATCACGTTTAGACTTCATACGATATGCTTCGTTTAAATTTTTACCGGTTCCACTTTAAAATATCACAAACGTTTACAATAACATGCTTCGCTACATTTCTTGACTTTGTACATGATTTAATTCATTAAATTTATTTTTATCTTTTCAAACAGTTATTACTTTACTGACCATTATCATAGTGCGTTTATGGTATATAACATAAAGTGCGCATATGACATGAAAAAAAGTGCGCATTTGGTTTACTGATAAAACCTACCAAAAATTATCTAACTGCGCTTTTCGACTACAGCCCCTTTAACATATCTATTTGATCTTCGATCAACGGTAAAGGATAATTATCCGACTCCATATGTTTATTCAAAGTACGGTAATCTACACACATTCTGATTTTTCCTGATTTCTTTTTTACCAAGACAATTGGCGATGCATATTCTGAATCGCTTAACCGAATAATTTTTCTTTTCAATAAATCGTCAATTATTTCTTTTACACTAATTTTTTCTGCATAAGACAGACGTCTTGGCAAAAAATGAAAAACTTTTTCATCTCTCATTTTAAGATGCAATTCGGTTTTAATTTTAGGAGTATCTGGCCTATCAGATTTAATATACACTTCTTCAAATATTTTCTTAATCTTTTCTTTAATCTCAACTGAAATTTCCGGATTAATTTGCAATTCATTTTTCTCTTCAATATCAATTAAATCAATATTCAAAATTTCCAAAATATCCTTTTTTTCCTCAACTAATTCATCATTTTTTTTATTTGTAATTATTAAATCAAATTTCTTAAATATATCGCGTCCCAAAATTACAGGAGAATGCATGGTATCATCATTCACAACCAACAATTCAATTTCTTGCGAACAATCATTCAGAATACAATTTGTCTTAATCTTTCCACAAATTTGCAATTTTGAATGATTGACCCCATGATATTCTGTATCTGCTTCAAATGGCGTAATAACATCTAAGTTAACAAATTTATTTTTTATCAAGCTAACTGGACTACCACTATCAAGTAATGCCAAAAGAGACAAATCAAAAAATTCATTCTTATTATCAAATTGCAATATAATATTTACAGAACAAAAATCATCTATTTTCATTTCATTTTCAATATTAGTTATTTCTGAATTCACTAATTGATGTTGTTTTTTTTTTTAAATTCTGGACATTCTTTTATTATATGATCTGTTGATTGACATTTGAAACAAGAACCTTTCACACGTTTCTTTTCTTTAGTACAATTAAATGAAAGATGTTCAAAAGCTCCACAATTATAACATCTCTTGTCCTTTTGCTCAATTTTAGTTTCATTTTCAATTTTCCCATTATTTTTTACATTTACAAATTCTCTAGATATAAATTTGTTCTTAATCGGTACATTATTTAATTTCTTATTCAAAGATATTTTCTCAAATGCAGAGAGCAAACTTTCTGTAGATTTAAATTGTTGCATTCTTGCCTGATCTCGCAAATTATCATCTGTAATTCCATCTACCAAATAGTCAATCAATTCATCCTCATCAATTTTAATTCTATTTGCTAATATAATTTTAGCATGTAAATATTCGTTGAATGATTCATCTTTTTGCCAAATACGATTTTCAAATTGTTTTCGCAATTGAACTTTACTAAATCGAGTAAAAAACGTTCTTTGAATCTTATCAATCAAATCATCAAATGGCAATGTCAAATTATCAGCACAAGAATGAAACCATTCAAAAACTTTTCCCTTAACTTTTGTACTTATAATCATACGCATCATTTCATCATTCAAATGATACACATTTCTCACCATTTGCAACTGTTTTTTCCATACCTCAAAATTGTCTCCCTTTCCATCAAAAATTCCTACCAATTCACTAATAGAATTAATTGTGAAACGCGGTGTCATTTCTGAACCTTGAAAAATTTGCATCGGAACTCTTCGTCCATCCTCTAACTGTCCCTGCAAACGTTGATTCAATATTGGTCCTGTTGCTGCAGCTCTATATGCCAGATTTTGCGTTGAAGTCTGCGTTGTAAAAAATTGCTCATTTACTTCTGGCCCATTCATTCCCATACCCGCGGACGTTGACAATGTTTGAGGAGTTGATCTTTCATTTTCAACTCTATAACTCGATGTAGATTCCAGGGATGTAACTTCTTGATCTTTCACTTTCTTTTGAAGAGATAATATAACAGCTCGCATTTGATCTAATTGCTCCAATATAGACGCTTTATCCAACTCTTCATCATTTGTTTTCGAATTATCAGTGACTGATTTACTGACATTTTCTTGGTTCTTCTGTGCCATCCATTCAGACAATTTAGAACCATCTGGTTCGACTTCTTCCATACGTGTAAGAAGAGTAGATTTATTTCCCGATGTATTTACTCCCCAATCTTGCAAAATTTTCTTTAAATCAGCTATAGTCAGATTAGATGCCATTTCCATTTATCGTATACAAAAATATATTTTCTAGACTTCAATTTTTTTTTTTTAAAGAAATTACAGTTTATAGAGCTTAGAACTTTATCCCACTTCTGAATTCTGTAATAGTTCAACTTAGTTTCAACATCAGATTAATATTTAAAAATCAATTTATTCAATCTATGTTTATACAATAAAGTCTCAGAACAAACTAAACTCATTCCAACTAAACGTCAAAACTATATATCGTTACCCTAGCAACCTTATATCACATTCGACCAGTCCTGACATTTGTTCGTCCCCGAACACATTACAATTTTTAAATTAACAAATTATATTTTATTTTACATTATTTTACTAATAATTATTTACTTACAATTTTGCTTATCAATTAGCTTTGCGCCACAATCGCATGTTGTTTGGTTCCCAAACCCCTTCATATTTTCTATTTGTTACTTGACATCCCGGAATATCCGCTACAACATACCTATTGTTTCGCAAAACTTTTACAATCTTATAAGGACCTTTAAACCTTGGTACTAATTTTGGTGAAATTCCCACTGTACAGTCAAAATTTTTAATCATAACGAAATCACTTTGTTCATAAATAAATGGTTCCTTTCGCTTTACATCCATTAATTTTTTAGACTGTGCTTGCTCTTTTACAATTTTCAAACTTGCTTTTTCTCGAATTTGCTTTAAATTTCTATTATTTTCATTAACATCCCACTTTACATATTCAGCAATATCATCATGAATTTGTCCTCTTTGTTCTACACCAAATAAAAGTACACTAGGTTTTTCTCCTGTTGTCTTGTGAATCGAATTATTTAAAGCAAATTCGACATCATCAATACTTTTATCCCAATTTTGTCCACGATCAACATCAGAAAGTTTACCTAACATCGGCGCGAGCGTACGATTTACACGCTCTACCTGTCCATTCGCCTGTGGTGAAGCTGTAGCAACTTTTACATGTTTGATATTATACTCATTTACAAAATTTGCAAATTCTTGAGAAGTAAAACACGAACCTCTATCTGTTACAATAGTATTTGGCTTACTATAAGTTTTACAATATTTTTTTTAATAATTAATTGCCTCACTTGATGATGTTGATTTTGATGGAAACAATTTTGTAAACTTCGAAAAACCATCTATAATGACTAAAATATACTTTTTGTTTTTAACTCGTGAATCAGTAATAGCAATATGATCTATGTGTATCATTTGAAATGGTTTGTCACCCTTCGGAATACTTTGAACTAAACCTTCTTTTTTACCATATTGTGGATTAAATGCTATACATTTATAACAATTTCTAATATGATTACTAATTTTATTACGCATCTCAGGAAACCAATATGTTTTCGATACAATATCAACTAATTTTTCTATACCCATATGACCCAATTCATCATGATATTTAAACAAAATACTTTTTTCCATTTCATTTGGAACATAAAAAAGTAATTTGTCATCTTTTTTTCTATAAACAATACCATTTCTCATTTCAAAAAATTTATGCTCTGTTTTCTCTAATTCCTTTCTAATTTCAATGATTTTCAAATCAATATTTTGCGCAAGTACCAAATTATTTTCAAATCTATTATCTTGAATAATTCCAAGAAAATTACATCTACTCAAACTATCCACATGAGTCATCCTGTTTCCTTGTCGATGTTCAGTTACATAATCATAATTTTGTAATTCAAGAACCCATCTAGAAATTTTTGGATTAATTTCATGTTTCTTTAATGCCATAGTTAATTAGTTACAATCTGTTACAATTTTAAATTTAATACCATGTAAATATATTCTGAACCGTTTCAAAGCATAAATAATTGCAAGTAATTCCAACTCAAAACTATGATACCTACTTTCTGTCTCAGTTGTACGTTTTGAAAAATAAAAAACAGGATGAAATCTATTATCTTTACCACGTTGCATCAAAATAGCTCCAAATCCCAAAGAGCTCCAAATCCCATCACAATGTAATTCTGTCTCAGCATGCGCATCATAAATTGCCAAAATAGGTGCATTTATCAGTTCTTTTTTTAATTTATTAAACGCATCTAAACACTCTTCTCCAAATTCAAATTTAACATTTTTTCGCAATAAATCATTTAAAGGTTTTGCAATAATAGAAAATGAACCAATAAATTTTCTAAAATAAGAGCATAATCCCAGAAAACTTTGCACATCTTTGACATTACTTGGTACTGGATATCTTAACACTGCATTAATTCCTGCATCTGTTGGACTAATTCCCTCTCTAGAAATCTTGTATCCCAAATAATCAATTTCAGTCAAAATAAATTTACATTTTGTAATTTGCAACTCAAGATTATTTTCAACTAATAATTCAAAGATTCTGTACAAAACTTCAATATGTTGGTCAATCGAATCTGTAGCAACTAAAATATCATCCATGTAAACACTCACATTTCCTGAATCAATCAATTCTTTCAACACCAAATTGACAAATTTTTGGAAATATTTTGGTCCAACTTTAAGACCAAATGGCATTTTCATATATTCAAATTGCCCAAATGGTGTTACAAATGATGTATATTTCACAGAATCTTCTGCCATACTAATATGGTAAAAACCATCTTTCAAATCTAACAAACTAAAATATTTCTTACCCTTTAACCGGTGATTCCCAAAAACGCACTTTTGGTGATAAAAGTAGCCCAAAAGCGCACTTTCTGACAACCAAAAAGCGCACTTTTTTATATCACATAAGTGCACTTTTTACAGTCCAAAAGCGCAATCGCAATTATCAATTTATTACTTAATATAAATAATAAAGATTCTTCACAAATTTCTATAACGACTGTTTACATTTATCTACCGAACGTATTTTATTTGCTTCCGTATTTTAATTGGTTCTGTATTTT
>JABFQA010002267.1:0-11614 GCA_022817065.1 Probaryconus sp. ZL-2020 | reverse complement strand
AAAAAAAAAAAAAAAAAAAAAAAAAAGTGAATAAAGTATGTAGAATGCAGAAATATGAATTTTGAATTTCTCCGGTTATTTTACATGGTGAAAATATTATATTTCGATGATAATTTTTACATAACAAGAAAAGTGAAATTGTGAATTATTTACTTTTTGTCGATTGCAAAATGAATTAAAGAAAAATAAATTAAAAGTTCAGTATCCGCGGTTAGGGTGAATCTTGATTACGAACAATACGCGAGTTCACCGATCCGTTCTAATGAGTCAGCCGTAACGGTACGCAAGGCCGTCCGCATGAAATCGAAACTGTGTTAATAAATGGGGCGGACGTACGGACGGTCTATGTTTAGTGTTGGGTGTGGTTTTACCGGTTCTCCGCTCGGAGAATGAGCGATTGGAGAACACAAGAAAACTTAGCAATTATGCAATATTCCATGAGTTCACTCAACACCGTATGCACCATTTCCAGAACTGATTAGAGCCATTTTTCAAAAATACACTCCACATTTTTCCATAATGTATCTTGACCGCAGCTGTATCCGATAATGATCGAGACATATTTATCTAATCAAACCATTATGTTAATTCAAATCATGACACACTTTTCGCTTTATTTGTTTAAAGAAATCACATTTATTATTATAATTGCTTAGAAGTTTTTTTCCATCATAATACAAGTGAAAATAATTCAATCAACGAATTAAGAGAAGAAAGTTTAGTACACTCAGGCAAATAAACAGATTGCTATAATAATAATTTTAGATTGTTAAATTAACAATCTAATGATGAATAAATGCGATTGAGATTGAAAAATAAGGAATAAGTTTCTACGGTTTGAATTCTAATTGGTTTGTTTATTGATTGTCTGAAAATTTCGATTTTAGAAATAATGATTTTTTGGAGAAATTGTTCATTTGAATGTTACAAAAATATTTTAATATTCTTATTTTAATAAAAGTTATTATTATAAATTGCATAGCAAAGCGTGGAAAAATGCTGATTATCGTACAAAATCACTGTAAGTGATTGTAATCAAGAATGCAGTTTTTTAGATAAGATAATAAGAAAATTTCACCATCCCATTAAAGATGTCATTAAAATGTATTGGTTTAATCATAAGAAATCGCGATAAACCTTCTTTAAGTTTTTATAAGTGCAATTATGTTTCAATGCTGTGAATATTAAAAAAGGTGAAATATTATTGAAAAGCTACAAGATTGAAATAGTATTATTATTACTTTTATCGTAAGTAATGAAGTTGAAATGTAATTGTGATTAACTAAATTAATGTAATCAACTTCAATTAGTTTATTCTTTTATTATTATCAGTTGTTTTCTTTTTTAATAAAAACATTCAATTACAAATCAATTACCTTTCAATAAAATTCTATTACAATGTGAGTAATACTATTTTAATAACAGAATTTTCTAATAGCAATTTGCAATTTGCAAAAATATTTCAAATGAAAAATATTTTCACTGATGCAGTTATGAAAAATTCACGTTTCAATTTATCGAGTATAAAGCCTTTTTGTACTTGAATTTTTTTTGGCTGTTACAACAATGTATTGTGATATTCATTTATGATATTTTTAATTTAACCAGAATTTTAATTTTTGTTACAATGTTTGGATCAGTATTTAAGATTAAAAATCAAATTAAAAAGAAAGGTAAAAAGATGAAGCAATTAATGATTGCGATATTTACAATCCAGAATTTCATAAATAAGTGCAAATAGTTTATTTCGCAAATGAACATGTTAGTATTTATTTATTTATTGCCTGTAATATATACAGTTCTTACAATTAAAAAGCAAACAAATTTAATTATTGTTATTATTATGCAAATATTGACACAAATGAGCATTTATTATTAAAAATAATCTTACACTTGATGAACATTAACGAAAACGTGTAAAATGTCGTAATTCAAAAATGAGGCAATTGAACATTGCGTTACACTTGAGAATTTCGCACTTTAATATAAATGTTAGATTTAATGAATGTAATATTTAATTATCTCAATTTTGCTTATCAAATTAGGCCCATTCCTCGTGAATTTATTATCTAAGTACTGAATAATTAATATTAATTGTCAGGTAATTAGAATAATATCGTAATCAACATTGGTAATATGTATAACATTTTTATAAAATATGGCGCCTACAAAATGTCATATTAATTGGGTGATCCATTTTTATTTATACTCGTTTGTCATTACGTATATCTTTTTACACGCATATGAAATCACTCGATGAAAGTCCAAATGCACACATAGACTTATGAAAAATATCTTTCATGGAATTCTTGTCACTGCTCATAAGATTATATTGCAGTTCGTGCTAGTGTTGGTAATTAATGCGAAAACCAGGACTCGATGTAGTTGATCGATCCATATCGTTTTCAATAATAAGAAAATAATGTTAACATGTTTGAATAGCCTTTTACTTACAACTTTAGTATCTATTATTATTTTTTTTTTTTTCAAATAACGAATAAACGGTGACAACTTTAAATAATAGACTATGCATTTTTCGTCCAATTATAAATTAAATATTTATCTGTCAAGAGATACAAAATGTCTTTCGTTTCCTATGCGTTTCCTAAGAGTCCAAAATTAGTAATTGGTTCTACTAAACTTTTTTTGTCGTGTAATACCATCAGTTAATACTAATTAAACACTATTTTTGTGCTAAATTTAGAAAACAAGTTGTAACAGAATCAATAATGAAAAAGGGAAAGAAAAAAAATGACTAATTGCGGTAAGTCACGCAGTAATTGAACATAATAGTTAATTGCGTCACGTAACGACTTTGTATTTATCATTTTGATACGGGCGTCTAGTAAACATTGATTAAATCGGCTTGACATTGTATGAATATGAAAGCCTCGTTGGTTTGGAAATGACTTCATTTAAAGAACGTTTGGTGGAATTGGCAATCAATACCGGAGCAGTACCCACTACTTATCGCCCTCGTATACCGTTTAGATATTCCGACTGCAGAACGAATATCCGAAGGCGCGTGGAAAGTAATAGTTTCGCGTAGAACGAACTATTGCAACAGAGTTCGCAAGTTGCTTGCTTGATCCTGAACAGGACCCCTTGTTAACTCCCCCCCCCCCTCCGCTGGTTAGTGCAAAAAAGGCGTATCGCGTTCATGACTGGTTAGTATCTAATATAACCGGCAATAGACGACCAATGGTCACGGTTGACTAACTAGATAAGAGCCGAACGTCCGCTTTTATGAACAGCAGCTTCGTTCCGTCAGGAAGAGACCATAAGAAAATATTGCTTTCAATAGCCCAAGATCGAAGTATGCCTGATAATATAATATAATAACTAATGTCGAGAAAAATTGTAGTTTATTAAAACGATTAATATCATCGAATAGGCTCCATTTTCTCATGTTTATATCCTATCATCTATGTGTTTATTGATATGGAAGTTGATATGGAGTTTTCTCTCTCGCGAAAAATTTATTTTGCACTTCCACTTCCTTACATGGAAATAGCATAAAGTGTGTGAAAAAATGATATCATTCGTTTAATATGTATGTGTGAAATTTAATTAAAAACTAATATTATTGAAATTAATATGATAATGAGTAATAGAAAAATGTTAAACGTTTGATATTAAATGAGAATTAGATGTTACGTAAGACACTTTTATGGAATACAACGTTTATGGTCGAAGAACTGTTTTTTTATTATTATTATTATTATTATGGGTATTATTAAAAACATTATAAACCTCATATATTCACATGCTCAATAAAAAAATTACGTGGTAACAGTTTACTTTGTTGGATTACAAAATAAGAAATTAAGATGGTAATATTAATGCGCCTGTATTAAATAAGATTCATAATACTATTAATTAGACTTCCTTATTTCTGAACTATTTCATTTTAATTAAGAAATTCTTAAATTAAACTATTAACATTCTTTCTCATCTGCAATATTACCATGTGGTTTTTATCAAGGAGACTTCAAAGCGAACCATTAATATGTAATATTAATAAAATTCTTCTGTGAAATTAATATCTCTATCAGAACCGAAAAATAAATTTTAATACCTTTCGCAAAAAGAAGTGATAAAATTAATTTTAATGAAAAAAAATGTTGGGCATTTTTGGATAAATTCTCTTGTGCAATTCACTTGGGATAGTAATAATAAATAATATGAAGTTTTGTGAAAAAAAAGCATTATACCTCTTGTGCGTCATCGCCATGCCGAATAATGTATTGACTAGGCGAAGCGCCATAAACTGCACTGGCTGTTATTGGCGACCGCTTGCCAGGCTCTTTCACGTCGATCTCTAGCAGCACAACGTCGTCGGATTTCGCGGCTGATGAAATTTCAGGTTTTTCCGCGACGTTTGACACGGTCTCCTTGCCGACGGTGACCGTCAAGAGACCTAAATTTTATTAACAGAAAGAAATGTTTTAATCAATAACTGTTACACATATTTAATTTTTAATTATAATACAGTTTAATTAAAATAATCAGTTTGCAATAAAAATACATAATTTTATGATTTCTATTTACATCGACTTATAAATCTTTTCCTGAATCAATTTAATTATACTGTCTCCGATTCATCAAGTTAATTATTTTGCACGCATTACAAATACATTATTGGGAAAAAAAATGTAGCAGTAACAATTGTATTAAAATGGAACACACAATGGAATATTATGCAAAGTGATGTTCCTGGTAAACTTTCTACCTTTTTCTTATTTTATATTAATTAATAGCATAACACGCATTTCAATGCAATTTTGTCTACGTGTGTGTAATTATTTATGTGAAGTGAACATATATATTTTCAACAATATAATCTAATTTAATCGTTATCAACCACTGACTGAAACGAGTCAATTAACTTTACTATTATATAACCTCGTCGCATATCACATTGCATACCTTTTTCAAATGACAAAATTTTAATAACTCAATAATTGATTCATAAATGTTTTCGTAATATTTCTATCTGAAGTTTTGATCTCCATCGAAAAGTTTTTTTGGGAATAATATTCCAAAGAATTTCGAAATAATTCTCAGGAAAACTGTAATCATTTTTTTTTTATGGATATTCTTATTTATTTGTACGCCAGATAAGAGGATAAAAATTGAATCGGAAAATTGTCACGCGTCAGACATTTTCGCGAGCATTAAACTTTTTTTTTTTCTTTCTCTCTCTCCGATCGAGTGAAATTGTCGCGGTACACGTCTTCCTGACAAGTCCGTCACCAAGTCGACAAAACATCCCCGCCGAATTGGCTCCTCCTATTCTCTCGCGTCGTAGATTTATTTCGATGAAGCAACTTCGAGCCGTTCTGCTCGAACGAGAATGCGCGGGACGAGGGCGGTGAAGTTGGGAAAGTTGCATACGTAGGGAAAGTTGTGCGTCCCATGAAACTTTTCCCACGAGTTTTGCACCCGACAATCTTCCGTACGTGTTGACTGGCGCGATTGTTGAGCACGATATACGGAATCGTCGATAATCTCGGATTGGACTACGCATCCGCCTTATCATACTTTTGCATTATAACTTCCGCCTTGTTCCTCGTCTCGTCCCACTCTTAATGCGTACGAATTTTAATCGCAACACTTTTTTCAACGCGACTGCTCAGACTCTCGAGACCAATGCTTTTTGTTACATGCAAAGCGCGTTAAATTTATTCCACATTGAAATTACAAATAATAACACAGTAATTTTTTTCTTTCCTTTAACACCGCATAATTTTTACAATTGTGGATGATGTAAATGTTGTTTAATGTTTTGTGCAACAGTTTAGTTAATATTTATACGGTTGAGAAATTTTCAGTATAATCGGGGTTAAACTTTTGAATATTTACAATGTGCCTTGCAAAACTTTTACGAAGATTTCAGCAAGAGGGTTTTTAAATACACTTTGATTCGAATCCTTTTGAACCACGAGGAGAAGAGCACACAAAAGACATTAGAATGTAACATTTCATATAAAGATAAGAAAGCATTGTTTAAATCTTTATTTGATTTTAATGTCAACTTTCTAACGTGCTATTTTCAAAATGCTATTCTGTTTAATTCGAAAGGATTTTATTTTGAATATATTCTATTTCGCAAATGGAATCCTTTTTGGTAAAAAGAATCCCAGACTTACAAAAATGGTCTGGAATGTTTTTGATTATGAAAATATATAGCAAAAAAAAAAAAGTTAAATAATATATTTTTCAAATTTTTACATCTCAATTTACTAAAATAAACTTATAATTATTTCCAGGTAATATCTGTCGCAAAGAAAAACGACCGGTGGTGGAATAACCGTAATTCAGTTGGGATAGAGTATGTATTTACCGAAATTACTGGCAAATTCTTGCCAAAGCTTATTACAGAGATACGATTATCACCTAAGGGTCCACGTTTTTTTTTTATCATCTCCTTTAATAATAATACATTTTCCGTTTAAACTCAAAACTGAAGGAAAATGAACTTTTAAAAATGATCATTATACTTCGAATGCATAACTTACAATCATTTTGAAAACGCGAACATCATAAAATGTTTACCATTAAAATTCCATAGAAATTTACTTTGATATTAACAACGTTATTTGCCAAAGCTTAATTACGTAAATAAATGAAGTCGTTCCTTAAAATTTCAATGAGGTGATTTTGCAAAAATTTCGCAGCAAGTGATAAATATTCATTCGACGACTCTTCCTTGAATAGCTCACGTCAAACTCAAATCGATCAGAGGAGTAAATTTTCATTTAACTTCCGAGTAATGTAATTAAGTATCGACTTATACGAGAATGTACGACGCAATGAATACATCATACTGTAACGCGAATCCTCGACGAAGCGTATTCCTTCGTCGGCTACGTGATCCTGAAAGCGAATCTAGGAAAGTTTTCTCAGCGCGCACGTAGTTAAACTCGAGCATGAGTGCTACACGGAAGACGAGGCAAGATCGCCATAATTATGTGTTCGGCGCGCACCAGTTACGCATCTACAATGAGCGAATTAATTCCAAGTCGACAATATACGATAGATGTATTACTCTGCATGTATCTGCAAACGAGATTTAATCTGTCATTTACCTGCCTTTATCTTCCTGATTTAACGTTCACAGGTGTTGTAGTACCTCTTCCTCATTGTCATTATGGAAAATTAATTATCAAAATTACATTGAGAATAATTAGATATTAAAAAGCATCAACACTGTTTGTAGACTCAGTGCATATAATATGGGATATAAAATTTTACTAACACTGATAGTAAAATTTGCAAACGTGATTAAAAATTTTACTATCAATGTTAGTAAATATTATATGCACTGAGTCTACAAAGTATGTTGGTACTTTTTAATATCTAATTTTTCTAAGTGTATAGTCTCAAATGAAATACACAAATGATCAACTAATGAGACAATTTTGTTTTTCTTGGTACATAAATTACTAATGAAAAATGTTTATTTCAAAGATTCTATTCAAATGTAGACTTTATAATCGATCACCACAAAAACCACCTAATTTTGGGAGAATGAACTTTTGAAGTTGAAAAGCATTTTTTTAACGTTATAATTAATGTCAACAATTTGAAAAGCATACGCGTTATACATAGACAATTAGAATAATTTCCCACGTATCCTTAGATTGCCAAAGCGTTAGTAAGGCGTGACAAATGGCTGGCGTTGCGCGGCTTAATTTTAATCTCACCGTGGGATTTATTTTCACGTGCAAACACGCGAGAAACAATCGCAACGCGGTTCGGCGATTCGTGTTACGGTAATCGTGCCTCTCTCCATAACCCCCGTGACACATAATTAGTAGCTATGCTCACGCGACCGTTGCCACCTTCGATGTTCCAACGAACAAAAAACATGTCTTATTCTTAAAATCATTTTTTTTTCAGTCATCTTCTTGGCGTCAACTGTATTAACGCTTTTCTTTTTCTGTTTGCCTCGAGAAACACATCGTGATTGTTTCTTGGGATTGAAATGACTGTTGTTCTATGACAATGAACGAATACAAAAAAAAATATTGCATAAAAATTTGAGTTACAGTATCCTTTAGTAATTCAAGTTTGTTTTTTTTTTTTTTTCTTTTCTTTTGCAAGGAAAAACTTTTATCGTGATCACGTTTCAGTCTTGGGTGTTGTATTTGTATCATGTTCAGCCTTGTTCCTTTATTCCTGCTCTTCACATTATACTTTCAACCTACTGGCCTTATTCCTGCATTGTAGCGCAGGGCTATGCGACTTGTTACATACCCCATGTTGTAATGACTAATACAATTAATCATTTATTCTCAAGCAAAATGATCTAAAAATGATCTAAGCGTTTCTCCTTTCTATTTCCGGAATTGAATAATGCTGCGATATATCTCATCTTAATTATATCCTCAGATGGATTTCAAATCGCGAAGGATATGAGAAGTTTCGGTTTCTTAAAAAAAGATAAAATTGTTGTATTACGTAACAATTGCAAAAACAGATAGTTATTTGAAACAATCATTTTTTATAAAAATGTTAAAATAAGATACCGAGAATTGATATTAATTTTGAAAGTGTGTGTTATTGTGTTGAATGAAATGTTAAAATATCATTGTAAAATGCAGCGATTAAAGTGATAGAAACCGAAAGGAAAAATCATCGGATCATTCCTATTCTTAACATTGTTGTCGTAAGAATGGCATTTGGCATAGTTTATCGAAGAAGTCGGCGATGGGAAAAAACGTCGATCTCACGTCCGGAAATCGAATATAATAGTTCGGTAGTCGTTTTTATGGAAATTTAATTGGTCGTTTGCGAGTGAAACGCAATGGCACGTCACGGCCACGAAGAAAGTATATGTGCGTCAAATCGCAAAGCGTTCGTTGTGAAGGCAAATAGAAAAGCGAACACTTAGAGCTGATTGTAGGAAGTGCCACGTTTATAGACGCTATGTGTGTTACGAAGATAGGGAAGACAGCAATAAGAAACATTCATTTCTCGTGCAACTTTAAAGATTAATTAAGTCACCGCCTTTACGTTACTTTTGCTTTCAATGATTCCTTTTTCCTCGCACAGTTTCCACAACACAGAATTACGATTATGTCATGCACGTTTAGTCACACTATCTATATATATATATATAGATATAGTTCATTGCAAAAATTTTTCTCTCATAATTAACAATTGTTTATCAAATCTAACATTTGCTTTTATGTGAAATAATAAATGACCTCAATTAATCAGCAAACGTAATTATTCATTGATTAAGTTATTTAACGCGAGTCATTAAGATCGTCCGACGTAAAAACCATTCAATGTGAAATGAAGACATTTACATGAAAATGTCGTGTCGTTTTAAAACTTTGAATTATGCTTTTCAAACACTTTCTATATGAAATCATAAGCACATTTTTTATCCAAGTCATAAAACCAAGTAATGTAATCGTAAAACAGTTGCAAAGACTGTGTGTACATCAGAGACTTTTATAGTAACTGAAATTAAATATTTTTTCCCCGCTATTTCGTAATGAAATTTACAATTAATCTTTTACACCAAGAAAATAGAGCTTGAAAGACATTCCTGAAATCCATGCGAAATTTAAAGAACGTAAAATATGGACAGTTTAATATCACATTTTACATTCTCGTCGTTTCCTCATTTATTATTTAGCAATGCGTTAATTATAATCATTTTCTGTAATTACGAATGATCGAAGAAGAACAAAAAAAAAAAAAAAAGAAAAAGAAATAAGTGGAAAGAAAATATGAATCTCATCGAAAAGGGAAATACGTCTTGTTGTAATAGGGGATGTAGAATACAATTTTAATCCATGAGAAGATCAACGCAGCAAAGTGCTGTTTGGATTTGCAATCTCAACATTTTACAACGCGAGTGCTACGTAACCGGAAGAGCGTCAATGACGGACTTGATTTCTCTGTTCTGACGAATTCTTACAAAATCGAAGTAAAACGAATGAAATATGTTTTCTAAATATCAGGCGTTCAATGTGCATTTCACATTTTTCACGATGTATTTTCACAGCACAAGTTTATCATCGGCGCAAGTTAAATTTGTCGCGGTTGTAATATCTGTTTGTGGAATGTAAAAACGTTTTTAACTAATTAAAGATTTTAATTATCAAAATGACAACTGTGACGTTGACGCAATCATTTTAATGAAATGGCCGCTCGATTGTTTTATGGATTTAATATATGACAAGAGAAAATGTTTGTAAAGAATTCAGTATTGTAATGATCAAATACACTTTGATAAGTTTAAAGTTAATTAGTAATTTTTTCTTCATAAAATTATCTTTTTTTTCACAATTTTTTAAAAAATAACGAAACTTCGTGTGATATTATGAAATTTAATGCAATTTAAATGGCACTGCACATTTAATTATGTATAAAATAAAGAAACTATTACATTAGAAAATAATAACCTGAAGATATCAAATACAATTGTTGAGGTAACAAAGACTGTTCGAGAGAAAGTTTTGGTTTGCGATTTAACGAATGGTAACAACAAAGAGTTTAATTTCACGTGGTCTTCTAAAAGTCTATCTTTCGTGCTTAAATATTTTTGAAACATTGGTTGTATATTATAAGTTTGTTTCTGGCACACGAAGATGCAATTTTTTTCCTTATTGATGATGTCGTGATCTTCATTAGAAATGATTCTGCGAAAGTTAAATCCGAATGATTTATTACCGTTACGTCATTGCAATGGAAATCAATTATTAATAAAAGAAAAGGGCGAGGTTTCGTGAAATAAGGTCACGATGATAATGATTTCAATTCCTCTTGGATATTTGAGCTAATATTTTTTAATCGAGATGGATTCTGCATATTCTTTCGTAACATAAAGTAACGAAATATCTTATTTTTTCCCACCATATATCAAGGCACAGGTTGTAAAACTTAAGATTAGTAATTATTTCAGGCGTACACAAGTAATTAAGTGTGACATGTAAAATTTAAGATAAGTAATTATAATACAGTAATATGTGTTAAGCCTTGATTTATGTGTAGGCCGCGTCGGTTTAGCACAATTCTCCTCAAACTATTTTTTGTGATATTTTATGTTACAGCAACAATTTGATTTCAACATTCCACCACTATTGTTTAGTGCTTTAATGTACTTTTAAACCAATAAAGTGTGAATTTTTGTTGAATTGTAATTATTTCATATTTTTCGGATTTATTAAGTACCCTTATGCTCATATGAAAATGTTAGATACTACGAAACTATTATCGAATACCAGACTCATATAAATGAAATTCCTCAAAATTTATATTACCTTTGGACAGCTGTCGAACATAAATAATAATATTATTATTTTACAAATAATATATGCAATAATTTATGTTTTATCATTTAAAATTAACAACCAAAGAGAAAACAAGCAATTTTTTTATCCCATATAAAAATTGTTTTTAATCAAATTTAGTGGTTATTGGAACAAAAGGAATATCGTCATGGATCTATTTTAGTCTGAGCAATACTGTGCCGTCCTGAATGTAGAGTTTATTATTCTTGTATACGAAGTCCTGAGGGTATATTTGAAATAATACCAATTGGACGCGTTTCATCCGATTGGCTTCAAATTTATCCCACATCTAGGTGAAA
>JABFQA010002266.1:0-11619 GCA_022817065.1 Probaryconus sp. ZL-2020 | reverse complement strand
GAGAAAAAATATAATCAGAACCTCTAAAAGTTTAGTGAACTCTTATCTCTTGATTATATTCAAACTGGAAAATTAATAATTAATTATTGAAATATTTTTCTGCTATCTTAATCAAATAAATTAATATAATATCGCCAGAGTATAAAGAGAATAATGTTAATAATTATTCTTTTTTTTTTTTTTTTTTTTTTTGTAAATCTCATTTCCCAAATTGCAAATGGTATAATAACTTATAACAATCATAATGCATTGTAAAGTAAATAAAATTTTTCTGAAGTTTCATAATACGTGCATTTTTATTAATGGTTTCCTATAAAAAATTGCCGAACATACAATCATTCCGACCTGAAGTTGCTCTTCGAAAATAAAATATATTCGTTTTATCTTAGGTTGGATATTAGGCAGATCAGAGTTCGAGAGTGTAAAAGATAAAGTAGCGACAGGGATAAGAGTGAAAGGGGGTTACTGCCACACTGAGTTTCATTATGCAGCCTCTTAAAGTTGGCGTAACTCCCATTGGTCGTAAATATGAGTTATGACTGGCCGAAATAGCTAAGCGTAGCTACCGTTGCCTATATCTATATAAGTCTTCACATAGCAATAATTTATTTTTCCAGAAACTGTCCAATGAATGAAAATGGCGTTTCAGTACACTTTCATATCTTCGAGCATGCCACATTGTGCACTCAGACCTCATCTCAGACACTTTCCAGAACTTAATATACCTACCAATGAAGTATTTCTCTTATCCATATTTCACAAAATAAAAAAGTGCTACCATTATTTCTAACAGTTTTCGTAAAGGTAGAAAACCAGCTTTACTTCAAACTAAGCGAATTTATCCGCAATTATATCAAATCTATAAGTAAGGAAGAAATCACATAACATGGTTGTTCTCTGTGGATTGTTTTTCTTCGAGAGTATCAAAATCAAATTTTCATTTTCTACTTTCTTTTACATTTAATGTAAAATTGAATTTTATATCACTGCAGAAGTTTTCTTTTTAACTGCATTAAAATTACTTCCTCAATTAATAAAATTCTTTTGTTAACTAGTTCACAATCAATCATTACTATCAGAAAGTCTTGACAGTAACAGTGATCTTCATAACGATCGATACAAAACGTGAAGTAGAGTATTACAAATTTGAATATTTTAACAATTTATTTAAATTAAATTTTGTACATAAATAATGCATCTTTTTAAATATATTGTTTAAAATGCTATTTACATAACTACTAAAATATATAAATCGTAAAACCAAATTACTATAACTCTTTTGAGTAAAAAAGTGATACACCTCTCAAACCATTTCTTCTAATAAGGCTATGACATCATTTATGGAAGTCCCTTGAAGATGATGCAATAAAACGGATGATATATAAGATACTGCAGATAAACCTGGAATCCTTTTACCAGCATATTGCACATAAAATTCTAAGTAAAATATATAACATTAAGATATTTTATACATAACAAATGAATAAAATATCTCGTCTATCTGTATTTCTTTTTAAATGACAGCAATTGGTCAGATCTCACAATTTTATTTAGATCTATATTTTCATTATTTATCTTGCCTTTTAATTTGCTTTAAAATTATTCAATTATATTCTCTTTGTATAAAAAGGTTTCTTTTTCAATTTGATTTGGCCGTAACAAAAAATATCACTTGCGCAAAGAGACAAAAGTTTGGATCTGCAAACCTCCAATGAGTTAGAACAACTTTGTTGAATTTAGAAATATAAGACTGCAGCGTAAAGTTACATTAGACTATGTTGTATATACTTCGAAACTTAGCCGTGGAAGCTTAGTAGTAAGTTCTACAATCTTCGAAGGTGGAAAATTATTATCAGGGCAAATATCAATAAAAACAAAATAATTATCACTGAATAAAAAGAACCAGTTGATTTCAGAAACAGTATCATCGTTCTTAATATGTTCTAGTGTATAAATTGTTAATATTTGAACGAGAAGTAAAATATTCTTCTACGAATGTAATATTCCATTGTATAGAAATATCTTGCAAATATTACTTGGATTAAACATTCTCTATAAAAGTTCTTACTGTTTACAAGCATTTATTAGATGCCTTCATATGTATCCCAACAATTACATTCAGAACTCTACAAATGTACAAGCTATGTATAAATGTCCTTGTCTGAAATGCACAAATACAACTCTAGTTTCTTTGTCGCATGAGGTTAAAACGACGACTCCATATGCTCTCGGAAATTTAATATGCCGAAATTACATGTATAAGACGAAACAGGTTCATTCGTCAGGGGTGAATGTTCTATGCATAATTCCAATTAATAATGCGATTACATACTTGTAATAGCTGGAGAAATGGTGTATCATAAATTGTAAGAAATACAAATATTGTTCCATTCTTATTTGCAGTTTTTTGCTTTATTTATGGCTTGCAAAAGTAATTTTGCAAATTTATGATATATAAATTATAGTCTAAAATTCATTCTAATATATGCAAATAGCTTTCCTGAAAAAAAATAAGCTAATTATTTAAATAAAAAGCAGTTTACAATGATAAAATAAAGAAACGATTTTTAAACACATTATGTTATAAATCAATACTTTATACTATTTGAAATAAAAATCATTTACTTATCTACTGTAACAATACGTTCAGTTATCATTCCTAGATGAAATATGTCATCTTCAATCGTTTAAATTTAACTTATATATCACACGCATTTTATGAAAAACAGCCGTTACCATCAACCCGTAAAAGTCAACCGTTGATAACTGACAAACAACAATCGGTACGTTTATCATAAAAGTCTCGACCCGCAAAGAATTAAAAAAATTTCATCTTCAAAGAATTTAGGGAGGTATACATAATACGTGGGGAAAATAATACCAGCATTATTAAATGAAACAACAACAAAAAACACCTACTATTACTGCATACTGCATACTTGGTCCCTCGTTGAATACCTAAATAGCCTAAAGATTGGGCCCTAAACCGTTAAAAAGTACTTGCTACAGAAAAATTTCTATTTACAAATAAAATTTAATAAAATATGATAAGGAAATTGGCAACTATTCGTAGCAGACTATTCGGGATTTATTCTACTAACTTTTTTAATTACCATGCGATTAATGTTAAATTTTGACAAAATGTTGCGAATATCATTTGAAACAAATTGCCAAAATTTAAAATTAATCGCACGGTAATTAAAAAAATTAATAAAATAAATCCCGAATAGTCTGCCACTAATTGTCTGCCAATTTCCTCATCATGCCAAATTTTTACGTTGAGTTTACTTTAATTCATCGATTGAGAAATGATATTTTGAAATTCGAATGAAAGTAATATATCTTTGTAATTATTCATTTATTTTGCGATACGATGATACTTATTTGATTCAACTATGTTTTTTCATCGTATTGAATTTTCTGGGCCTTAAGGTGATGTAGAAGCCGTTCTCGTCCCATCTTTGTCTTTTTAATGATAGTGCCGTTCTATCTGTCTCTCTTGCACTGATGGGGCTTCTACATCACCTTAAGAGGATGGCTTCAATGAAGGATATTTTGAACTTTTTCGAATTATATAATGCTGAGCTAAAAGAGAGTAAAATAGATAGATGAAAATAGTCTATGGATGAGGGGTTAATCTATGTATCTATTTAACTGTTTAACTGTGGTTAACAGGGATAATTATTAATAGATAATTAATGTATTTATCACAATAACAGACCTCCTTTGTCCAAGGTCCTTTAACCAATTCAGGATTAACGACTTTAGCCCACCTCTGTTGACATTGCACATCACTTCTATCAGGAAAATGTGCTGCAATACTGTCCCATCTAAAACTGCTGCCCAGTTCTGCTCTACTTACCAACTGTTTTAGCAATGCATCCTGAAAAAAAGTATTATCACATAATACTAATAGCGAAATAATAATTTTCGAAATAGTGACACGATACGTCAAAATTCCTAAGTGCTATAGTAATTTTTCCTAAAACTTTTTTTGCTTGTGTGCACCAACTTTTCTACTCGGAAATCTCTTTCTATTGAGTGATTCCCTCATTACGCGACCGATAAAGGATTCAAATATCTCTGGTTAACTTTCCCATGGGAATTGACACATTTATTCCAAAATTTCTATATACTCAACTACCTGTTCTAAAAAGCACAATGGTTAGATTATAGTTTAATTTGAATCAGTCAAACAAAGAAGGGAATCAAGAGCCTGAAGTTTATTTTCCAAAAGCATCGGCCATGTGACAGACTAGTTCATTTGAACGCGAAACAACCCTTCGACAGGCGCGAACCCCTGAAAGAATACTGTTTCGGTCATACCCCACTTCCTTTCGAATTCCTTTTTGTAGACTTGGATTAAAATAATCTCATGAAACTGGATATAAGGTATTATTATAATACCTTTTTTACTCACTTCAAGAGTATCAAAGTACACAGTCAATTTTCCCAGGTTTGGGGTTCTCAAGTTAAACCAGTCCAAAATATTTCATTTATTGAAATTTTTAATCAGAATACAAGCAAATTATTTAATAAAAAGTGTCTTTAATAAAAAATCTATTCGGTAATGAATGTTTCATGTGTCAATCATTCTTTATTAAATAAAAAAAAAAAATTTTGCAATGTACTTAAAATAAAGCATCCACAATGTATGATTTAATCATATATTTCATTTATAATTTTTCTTTTTAATTTCATAAAGATTTTTGTTTTATAAAAAATAATAATTGACAATAAAACGTACCTCCTCTTTTGTCCAACGACCCTTATTTATATGTTTCCCTTGAGGGTGGCTGTTAAAATTGATCGTGGTTGAATTTGACATAGGAGTAGACGTATGAAATTGTGCCATATTACTATATTCGTTTTCAGAATCATCGCCGCTACTTGAGTCATATCCCGATTTAGATCTGAAACATAAAATTTGTTATCAAATGTTATTATAATAAAGATTAAAACTTTCGCTAGAAAATTGCGGCAAGATTTTTCATTCTTTATAAAACTGTAAAACTGTATTTCATTTAAATTTGTCTTTATACCTGAGATTAAATTAAATTCCAGAGAATTTTATTACTGAAACAACAATTTCCTTCAACTTTTTCTTTTAATTTGACCTGAGTTTAGGTAATAAAAGTGTTATCAGTGTTGGATTAATTTCATTTCAGGTACAAAATGGACAAATTGAAATTAAATAATATTTCATTATTTTCTCTAACATCAGCCGAAGTAAAATTCTTGTTTTTTCTTTTTCATTAATTTGATTTCAAAACGTGTAATATTAGTAATATTAGTAATAATATTAGTAATATCATAATTCCATGAGAAATAATCGGTACAATTCAGACATCCTTTACTATGACTGGATCAGCTATTTTTCTTCGATTATTATAATGGTGAATTTAGCAAAAGATTCCTCAATAGAAAATTAAACAAAAATGAATTTCAAATTATTTTATAAAATGAGCAAACGTAAATTTTGGTCGAGCTAACTCAAAAAGGAATTATTGAAAGATGAAGTTGTAACGTAATAAAGTTATAAATTTATTCTGTAAAATAAAAAAAAGAGTCATAATTTTCAAACGAAATTTTTTTGAGCTTAAGAATTCTTAATTTGTTCGTTTAAAGATGCATTTCCATAAGTTTTCACACTCAATTACATTTATGTAACATATAAATAAATTATATAAGCGTTAAGAGGATTCGCTCCTGCCTGAAAAATTTCAAATTTCAAGATTCGCGCCAAAAGTTTAATTTTTAAAATTTCGTGAAAAATGTGCAATATTTTTTGAAAAAACGCAACGTAGTTCCAAATTATGAAACATATTGAACATAATTAGTAATTGTAAAACTATTTAAAAACATTTAGTAAAGCAAACTATTGGAACTTGTTTTTCAAATGAAAATTAAGCTTCAATAATATCAGAAAAACGAGTTCCAATAGTTTGCTTTACCAAATGTTTTAAAATACTTCAACAAAGACTTATTATTTTCATTATGTTTCATGGTCTGGAACTACGTTGCGTTTTTTTAAAAACATTGCATATTTTTCAAGATATTTTAAAAATGAAACTTTTGGCGCTAAATTTGAAATTTTTCAGGCAGTGACAAATCCCCTTAAGAGTTGTTAACGTCAAATGGAAAATTGAATATTCGATAAAATAGAGCATAACTTTTCGATTAAAGTCAATTCCGTAACAACCATCAAATTCCAAACAAACAGAAACATAATTCATGCCAAATGAATAACCGTTATCTCGTGTGTCAAATTTTACGTTTCGTTACACACAGTCCGATGAACATAAATTGTGAACCAAGTGTCTTGTCGGCCACGAACCGCGTATCAATTCAAGAGGAAACAAAGTGAAGGCCACTTTTCTAAAGATAGGCCCAGTTTAGGAAGCACAACGTGCGAAACTTTGACACGTGTTGTGTCCCGAATCTGGTGCGACTCGTCGATTCTGATTGAATATTAATTTTTTAAACGTTTTCTGTTATTCGTTGGAGAATAACAGGCGTTTCAAATTTTGGAAAGTAACCGAGGAAGGGGTATAGACCCTCTAGCGGAAAAGTTCTGAATTATTATATGCAAAATTACTGTTAAAGCTATATTAGCGTTATGAAACCATATTAATTCAAAAAGCAATAATTTTTATCAATAATTTCAGAATGGATAATTTTATGGGAGTCAAAGCGCGATTGCTTAACGTTTTAGTGAAAACATAGGGTGTGCATACTTTTGCTTTATAAGTCTCCTTCAGGTAATGATTGAATATTGATTGTAACTAATGGTAATTGTTCGTTCCTTTATATAAATACATTCTCGTGTACTTCCTGTATACATAATTAAATGCATTCGTAATGATTTATAATCAGAACACTCGACGAGTGTCATATACGATAGTCATTTTCTACTTCAGGCGTCGTTTCATAAGTGCTACAAATTTCAGTGATTCCTCGTCTCGTAACCCATAATTTTATACATAATCATTTTGGTATTTGTAACCGATCATTACATTTAATATGGAAATAATCTATCCTTGGGCATTTGACAAATGTCTCAATAAGGTCTCTCTCTTACTTGTTTGCGCGGGAGATAGTTTAACATTTTTCAAAAATTTGAAATTTGAAAATTTCCCGCCAAAAATCATTACGTTGGCGTTCAGTGGTCGAGAGTCGAAACATCGTTATAACTGTATCTACAAATAAAGTCATACGCACTTGTTGGATAAACATTCGACGAGGGAAAACAAAACTTTAAACTCGTTACGTGTTGTCAACTAAATAATTCTAGAGTGACATAAAGTATGGACTTACCGGCTGAAAGATGACCATAACTGCCGCTGGCGCTACTGCTTCGAGAGCCATTAACAATCGACGCCAGACTGTTTGGACTGAATCTAATCATGCTGTCGATGTCAAACCGATCCGAATAAGGTGAACTGCTCAGAGCACGTTTACGACTCGCTCTTATCGCCGATGCCCGAGGACTTCCTACCCTTGAACCTAAAAAAAAAAAAAAAAAGAAAAAGAAAAAAAGTTGCAATTATGAAATTTTGGTGCTAACTACAGTGGATAAATAGGCCGTTTAAACTTGGACTAAATATAAATCTTTATTGCTTCATTTTAGTATTACTCTTCACCTTCATTTCATGTGTAACAAAACGAAAGCATTCAAACTGATAAAAAACTTATCAGTATGTAATTGTTTGTGTGTTTTGTTGTGGCGTTTTAGTTAATATCAACGAATGGTAGGTACTTGTCCGCCATTTGTTGAGGTCATTTGTGCAGATGGCACAACGTGACCACTGTCACTCATCTCAAGTCGATAAGTCGGTAACGAACCCCGATTTGTTACCGACGTTACGTCGGTCATAAAATTCTACTATCTTCAAAATTACACTCGCCGATGACTGCCGAAACAATTATAAAATCACATTGATCATCAGTCATTTTGTTCTTACGCAACGCAATAGCCTTAAGAAAAATATTTTCATGTATCCTTAATCGGCGCTATGTGAACTCCTCCAAAATTATTGCAAAACGAGCAGCAACTGATATAGGTACAACACCATCTCCTCCAAAAGATAAAAACATGGTTACCAATATAGTATGCCAACTCCTCCAAAATGAATAGTAATAGATGTGAATAACATTATTAATGAAATGACGAGTGTAATGCACAATATTTTTAATCACACCTTCGTTGTATGAAACAAGGACAGTCCTAAGTCTGTTAATGTGAGAAGGAAAATGCTGTACATACATGTCTGAAAACTTGAATGAAATTAATTTTGGAGGAGTTGGCTATATATATGAAAAAATATTACGCAATGTGTAAGAAGTTATCTTTTGGAGGAGTTGGCTTCATATATTTCGAAATGCCAGAAAAAATGTAAAATTTTTCTGGAGGAGATGACATAGATTATTACGAAATTTGGAGGAGTTCAACATTCCCCTGTTAATCATTCCTTCATACACAAGACAAAAATGTTACTCTTGTATGTACATCAGTCATTTTCAAAAGAACTAAATGAGAAAAGTATGAAGATGAAAAACATGATGAAGAAATAAAAATTCAGCGCAGGAGCGAAAACTATAAAAGTCGATACATGAAAATATTGTAAAAATATCGATGTTTCTGAACATTGTAAAAATAGTGTAATTAACGCGACGACTTTTCAATAAAAGAGAAAAATAATATTTAAAAAGAAGAAGAAGAAAAAAAAAAAAGAGATGAAAGTTTTGAATCGTCGACTACAAACGATATTTAAGTAGATTATGCTTGTGCGCAAGTACGTTCAATGCACCGTGGTATATTTTCAAGCACATTATATATGATGAACCAACGACAAAGTATAAAGCTTATGGTATAGCTCGACTCTAAACTCATTTTTCTCGGATTTCAGTTTTTTATGCGCGCTGGTTCTTTTAATATAAATGCCTGCATATAATAAATCGATACGGCGCGTTCGTGAAAATTACTTGACTATGATAAAAGGCTATTAACGGAATTGTACACGGGTTATTTAATTGTTTTTACATCTATTTCGTTTAATTCGGTGAAAGAGAAATTATTTTCAACGGGCGCGTTTTGGTCTTTTGTCTCGCGTACGAACACAGGGTCTTTCTGACTTTGATGGCAATTTTTATCGAGAAATTTCACCGGTGAACTTTAATTTGAAAATCTTGTTTTTTTTTTCCTTTTATTTAAAGCTAGTTGTCGTAAATAAATCATTTATTGAATTTTTAATAAGTAACACGTTATACCCAATTTAATAACGTTGTTAATTTTTAACAACGTGACTTTAAAGCTACTTCTTTACCAAGATTCTTGAAATAAAAAAGTTAATTACGCTCTTTTCATAATGCAATTTATTTGTTCATTTGCATTATTTTAATAGCATTACTTTGCAACTGGAAAAAAAAAAACAGAAAAATAATCATAATAGTAAAAATGAAATGAGAGCAAAATTAAAAAGTGCGTATATTTTGATTAACATAACATTAATATCATTTAAAAGGACCGTCGCTACATTTTGCTTCGAAATCATAAAAACCCTGTTTTGCGAGTCAAAGACTCGTAATTGTCACTGTTCGCGGCAAAAAACGCCCTAGCGCAATGTTAATTACATAAAGTTATTAAGTACAATTAAATGCATTTGCACCGAAGAAGGAAGAAAATGAAAAGAAAAAAAAAAAATCGACGGCTATAAACGAATCGCCGCCTATAACACAGGTAATTTACATAGACGGACTTATTCGATTCAACGTATAGTTCATAATTCACGCCTTCGATTCGCATTACAATTCAAACATTTTTATAAAACCAGACAATTTTTACAACTTTTCATTGTTAATACTTATGACGATTCTACAATCACAATTACTATCACTTAGCGATTCTGATATAAAATTGATCAGAAACACTGAGATCAGTACTCTGTGACTTGAGCATCTTTTTTAAAAAAATATTTCTCCGCAGAGATGAAATTTACTTTCTCATGGAATCAATAAAATCAATGTTAAAAAAATCGACAATCAAGACGTTTCTGGCGAATCCTAAATTTTCAATTTTTAGAACAACAAACCTATTTTTTATTGCTTTGAATTTTGTTCGAAGTTTGACAAATGAAAGGAATCAAAATGAAGATAATAAATGAAGTGATACTTTTTGGTTCCTCTCAATTTGCAGGTACTTCTGATTGTATATCGTTAGCCAGAAACATATTGGGTTGGATTTTTTTCGAAAAATGATATTTCTCTTATTTTACTGAATTCTTATAACAATCAAAAAAGAGCAGTCATCGGCTATGTCACGCACGCATCGCAAACTCACGCATATATCCAGATATGCGAAAGTAAAATTCGATAAAAAAAAAAAAAAAAGTTAAACCCCAACTTAGAAAATACGATCGTCATTGGCAAGACTAGTTGCCAAATAGGCCAAGCGAGTAACCTTACAAATTCCAACGTACGTAATACGAACAGGAAGTCACAAAAACGAGCGACGAACTTTCGTCTTGTAGGGTTAATCAATCAACGACAACGACATATCTGAAAAACTTGGACGAGCTGTGTTCATCAATCACACGGTCTCTTCGTCTATATAAAAAATATACATTTCGTTTTTGATACTTTTACGCATTTGTAGAATTCAATTAAAAAGTGGTATGCGATACTCTTTTGTTCGGTTACATATCTCTTTTTACGTTAGAATTACAATTCACGGTGTTCAAAAAGGATTTGGAGCATCTTTCTGATTGACTCAAGTCTTAATTGAAGATGGAGTTTGATTATTTTGGTGTTTCGCGTGAACGTTGTAAGGGTAACACTTAGGGAGATGGTCCAAAGCAGAAAATCGTCAGAAAAATTACTGTATTATGGTAATTAGATGGAAAGTTGGAAGTGTTTAAAAGTCGACCAAATACTGGTCAAAGTAAATTTATTAATTTACTTGACCTAAATCTGCTTTTCACTTGACTCGACAAGATTTTTATTAATCATTCAGATTATAATTGTCCAATTCATGTTAAAGGACCTCTACAATTGCAGCCTCCCCTACTTTATTGTTCATCTAAAATTCAATATCCAACTGATAACAACTGGCAACATTTTAAAGTGTATCAATTAAAAAAGAAAGCGCCTTGACTCCTTGAGCTGCTCTCTCTAAATGTCACCCGCCATTAAACTTTCACTTGGCAATAACTTTTGGTGCTTTCAGCTTCAACAAATTAGTTCCACTTTAATCAGTCGGAAAAACGCTCCTATCCTTTTAATTTGTGTTGCATTATTTTTGTCTTCGGACTGTCTCCGCTGGGAGTTTCATTACCGAATTGCATTTTCGTATTATTTACAAGGAAAAAGAGAAAAAACTGATGTCTGAGGATCGAAGAATTAGGCACCAGATAGTAGGAATACGAGAAAAAGCTATAAATACACCGGAATATATTATTAATAGAAAAACCTAAATCTTTATCGTTCTAGATCCTTATCGAATAAATTGTTATCAGGAATGATTGTTTCAAAATCAACAATTTCTCTTTTTTTTTTTTTTTTTCTTTTTTTTTTTACAGTCGGACCTGGGTATCAATAACCCCTCCGTTCATGGCAAGTAAT
>JABFQA010002265.1:0-11619 GCA_022817065.1 Probaryconus sp. ZL-2020 | reverse complement strand
ATAAAGAATTTTGTGAAACTTATTATAAATAATTTACATTGGTAGCAATTATTGTTTCCATTTCATTGTACTTTTTTAAATGAAACGAACGGTTTTAAGAGTGCAATATTTTAACTAACGAAAGTAAAAAAATTCGTCTTTTATGGTCCAATAAAATGGAATGTAATTTTAAATGATTGTCTGCAGTAACTTTCCGATTTACTTTCATTGCATATTTCGTACAGATTCAATATGTTATAAACTGTACTTCACGCCGGCTATATAAACGGACAGAAACAAATAACAAAATATACATGACCGTTTGATCTTATCAATTTCAACTGCGCCCTTTTTCATCATATTGAAATTTATAAAATATAAAATGACTTTGTACACCCCCATTGGCAATCTTGAAAAACTCACTTTACAGTTCACCTTTAATATTCTCATTTATTCCAGTTTGCTAAGTCCAGCAAACTTTTTTCTTATGAATAATTTTCATAACAACGATATTTTTTACATCAACGGCCGTTATTAAAATTGTACCCGGTTATACTCGTTCGCATTTTTTTTTAAATTAACGTTTAACAATTACAAAGCGAACAAAAAAAAAAAATGTGCATAAAATTTAAAGTCACTGCTTCATAACATTTGCATCTGAAAATAATTTTTTTTAATTCTCACTTAAGTGGAACATAATGAAAAATTTTTATGCTTGAACGCAGTTTTATTTTATCCGCAATACTCTGAATAAAAAATTAAGTCTTTGAGTCGAATAGTCAATGAAAATATTATAATGATTTTGCCGCTAATCAAAGAATAGCAAGGTCAGATTAAAATCAAAGAAATTACGTTGAAAAAATAACGCAAATAAATTATAGATCCCTCTAGGGCAAAGAATGTAATTAAAAATATAGCCCGAAGAAATAGTCCGGGAAGGAGAAAATTGTTTATCCGTTTCGAAAAGCTTGGGTAAAATTAATTATACCATGTATTCAGTAAGTCTTTTTATCAGTGTGACTCGCGAGCCTGGATTAAGGCGAACGAAAGACATGTACAACTTCGAGCTGATAAAATGTTTTAAGGGACATTTTTCCCAATAATGCCCGCCAACTTGAAAGAAGAAATAGCACATTACGCTTAGAATGATGGTTCCAATCTTTACGTTGATAAACGTTACAGTGATAAATGGAATGTTCATTGGAAACCCTGTGAATAAAACAAAGGATTACAGTCACGGTTAATGACGAACGTGACGCAGTAACGCACAGTCGATTTAAACGTACGTGCGCATTTCAAAAGTTAAACGAAATGACATAAAACTCTACAAACTGCGAAAGATTATGGAATATATGATTGGTTTTTCGCATGACGAATGTTACCAATTATGGAGAATTGAGTTTAATGAAACTAATATTACGAAGTGATAAAATGAAAAAAAAAAAAATAAAAAATTTTGAAATTTTGATTTTTCAAGGTTTTATAGTAAATAAGTTCAATTTCCTTAGTTTATAAATAAATGTATTCCAGAAAAAGGTAAGCTTCTAAAATTGAATCGTCAGAACAATACGTAACAATTCTCAAAAAATTTTTTGCTTTGAATTTAAACATGAATTGTCAATTCCACGACAACGTCAAGAATAGCATTAAAAATAAAACTGATCGGAAGCGATTAAAAATGGAAAAGCTTCATTGATTCTGTCACGTAACCAAAGCAAAGTTTAATGCTGACAGAAGAATTTGCATGAATAAAATGATAATAAGAAAAGAACGACAGCAAACTGACAGCCAGAAATAGTCGTTATAACCGATGGAAAATCTTATTTGGTTTGAGAGTCGTATAAATAAGCGCCCACACAGAGATGGGGATCAAGCGGGACGCAGTGCGTGAAAGTCAACTTTTCTCGAAATGGCTTGCGGAAAAATCGTTAAGAGTTTTACGAGCGACAACGTAACCCTAATACATTCCGCGCGTTTTACCCTCTGCCCGGCTCGATGGTATAGGTCGATAAGCCACTCGTCAAAGCTTTCCACGGAAAGGGAGGTAAAATAAAAAGGAATTGCAGTGCCCCACATTGCGCCGATACGATTGGCTGACGTTCTTGTCAATCTCACTGCATTTGTCGCAGCATCATAAATGTCCCTCGTAAATATTTATCCCGCGACGAATTATACGTGTATCGGGCCACCGAGTTCCTACTTGTGCTAATAAATAAGCTACGCCTTTACTCAAGCGTCATCTGTAAATCTAAATAAGTCGTAACCCAACTGAACACGATTCCGAAGATTATTACAGAATGGCTATAGATTTTCTTGACGAGCTTAAAAATGCTGAAACCTGGGATACTATTTTTCTATAAAACGTATACGCCTATGGTAATTCTTTTTTTTTTGCACGATAAAACTGAGTGTATAATGAATGAGAGTTCGCTCGGAAGTTACAGCTGATGTCGCTTAAAAGCCGACGTGTTAAATATGCAAAATCTAAGATCTTATATAAATTTCAATGAATGCAATGTTTTGTGTTATGCAATGCATAAGTTGAACTAAGATTGAGTTTTGATAAGTTACGATGAGGAAGAAGTACGTACAAATTAAACGTGGCTTGATAAAAGATCATTTAAATTTCTGAGTAGGTTTTTTGTATTTAATAGGTCAATAAGAAATTGTTTCCATTTTAATGTAAATAGCGTAGACAATGTAATTGAAAAAAAAAAAGGGAATTATTTAAACTTATCTCTTACCGATCGTCAGTTTTATTAAGCCGGATAATTAACAAGGCAAAATATTTGCAAATCTTCTCAAGTACATATTGATTTATAATTTAAAGAAGTAGTTGTGCTGCTGCATTTTCAATGACTGTTTACATTTCTAAGCTTATTAATGAAGAAAATGCGTTCTACCAAATGCTAATGGACTGATGCAATATATTTGATTATATAAAATAAAAAGGACATACATTAGGGAGGAAAGTAATGTACGCAATGGAGAGTAAACTGACGCAAAGATAAATATTTGAGCATTCCAGCGAACATTCGTGTCACGCACAGAACGTATATTGCGCGTTCTACAAGTCCGCAAAGAAGGGACCATATGTGCACGTGACAGTCGCAAAGAGTAGCTACTCCTAATTTGTAGAGTACAAGAATTAGCATAAAAAAGTTACAAGCAAGTACGAGGAACAGTGTTAGAAATCTGATACGCAGATGCATCTGATCTTTAACATTATAACGACACAAAGTAATCCAATGATCTATCCTTTTTTTTTTTCTAAATGATTAAACGAGCAAACAAATTTACTGATGAAATCCTAAATCGAGCCTAACTAAATCCAAATTGAACCTGTCGAAGTGAGAACATAATTATATACAAACAGTGTATTGTTCAATGTCCACATTTCTAATGCAAATTAAGAAAATACAACATTGTTTGAAACGCTGGACCTCGTCATATGTTTGAAGCAGAACAGAACAGTAGGTGTATATATATATGCACACTCTAAAACAAAAACAATTAAACGTAAATATTGGCACAAAGCGGAGATAACCCATAGACTACTAAACCGCGTTTATCCACAGCTGCTGTATTTAGATTTAATTCCCCTGTCCGTATGGTATTCAGTAACACTTATAACATAAACTCACTTTTAATCCGTCGTACAAAACGTATAGTGAGATTTTTTTTTTATATTTAATTAAAAGGGAGTGATTTTTTTTTTTCGGCTAGAAGACTTTAATGGTAAAGTCTTAACTAAAGATGTGTGCTCGACGTCTTCAGTTTCGTGCTATTCAAGCAGCTCGCCAATGAACAGTTTCAATTCACTCAGCAACTGTGGTCGATGTCGAGACGCTTCATAAATACATTATTGCCGGTATGAGTGTCATCCCACGAAGATTGCGAGGTCAACTCTAAACCGAGCGCAATTTGCGATACGATCGCAACTTTCTCTCAAGAGCATCGAGACCGCGCTTGAACTTTGTGGCGAACAATTATAACTTCCGGTGTCAGATACGCCGACGAAGTCAACTCCACGTCGTTACGAAGCGTAACGTTTATGTTCCCGGTGGCATTGTCACCCTTATCGTAAGGGAACTATGAAATCGTATAGCTTCATATTTTGTGATTTCGGTTTTATTTTTCTCGTGAAATCGTCTTAGTATCGCATTCAGAGACACGAGTTCTCAGGGACCTGACATAAGTTTAACAACTTAAGTGCAACATCTGATGAAACAATTTCAGGTTAAATAAATTCGCGGTTGTGTAAATTTAGATAATCCGGCATTTGGGAATAAGTTTCTCGCGTGAGGAGAACTTTCCATAAGTGTACGGATTAATGGTTAAATTGTAAATGAAATGTAACAGTATAAAATTACAATGAAAATATTAATTGAAAATAAGTAACGTTTATCTCGTTTGCATAATACAAAAGCAGTAATCCAATAAAATCGCTAATGTGAAACATCGATGTACGATAACGTTTCTATAATCAGCTTTGCAAATGTATTCATGTTAAAGTATTATATAAAAGAGACCAATACTCAGTTATTAGAAATATTTCCAATTAAATAGAACATTATTATACAATTTTTTGTTTGTTCATTTCTCATTTAAAAGTTTAATTTTTGCATTGAATTTAAATTATGTAGTATGGGTATTCGTAAACGTTTCTCATTTTAGAATTCTTGATCGTTACGTGAAATCAATTTTAACTGCGATAGAAATTAAAACGAGTAGAAATTCGAAATATTTTTCTAAATGGCCATTGCATTGAGATCGTAGATTAAAAATTTGATAAAAAATAATGGTTTCATTCAAACCTTTGCAGCGTGAGATTTTTCTTTTGTCCAGTGATGCGTGCCAAGAGTAATCATAGTCACTTACCTGAAACAAAGAAAAAGAAAAAACGACTTTGTAGAAAATGCTTCATAAATTTACATGAGCAACGACAATAGTCTTTTGTGCATTCACACGGGTCAACCTTACTTGTTAAATATTTATGTCATACGTATAATTTTCCCGGTATCGATAATTATCCATTAAATTATTTGTGTCGTTCATCATTCGTTCTAACGACGCTTCAAAAGCAAATGAGGAAACCTAAACTAAAAACTACGATGGATTATCGTATCTAAATAGTTCCTCCGCGCTTTTGTTTCGACCGTGTCACTTTTACTTTCGCAAATTGATCGTGGCAATAAAATGCAATAAAGCCGTAAGGTCTGAATCATTGGCAGGATCGAGTTTGCGCTGACCAAAGGGTCGGCTCGTGGTGCTATGTAAAGCTACGGAAGGGGCACAAAACGCCTAGCGCCAATCACGAACCTCCAACTTCAGATCAACGCGGACCGCCGCGACGAATTGTTCCTATTAGCATATGCATTTTTGTTAAGTTATGTATTGCGTCAAGTTTCAAAAATAGAAACTTTCAATAATTTTGTTGTCAAAGAAAAAATCTGTAAAATTGATATCCAACAAAAAATTTGTAAAAATACATTTATACCGATGATGCAACTGAATTAATATCGTATGATTTTAAAATTATAATTTTATATTTAAGGTAATACGTACGATATCTCAAAATAGTCAGATTCTCTTAAAAATTTAGTCAATAAAAGTAAACATTACTATGCATCTGTGAGTGAAATTTCAGAAAGATTGACTGTCTGTAAGCAGAGATATTTAATTTCAAAAATGTATAAATTAACAGCAGCTCTTATGGAGCAAGGTTTTGTGAGCATAATAATTTCATTATAGAAACAAAACGAAAATTCAGATTTGCATGAAAAACTGATATGTTGTATTTTGACTAATGCAATATAACTACTAAAATTTTTTAAATTATTGTCTGCATAGTTTTTAAATAATAACTGAATAACAGTTGGATACAACGGAAAGATTACATATGATTGGTTAATAAGTACAGTTAGCTTAAAAATTCAATTAACATTTCACGTTTTTCTTAGATGAACCAATAAAATTTGATTACTTACATAATTTTTGTTTACTAGTAATGCAAAATTCCATGATTTCTGATTAAAATTGATTTACAATTCTTTTTTAGAGGATTTCTTAATTTTGAATATGACTATCTCGTACGTACTACCTTAAGTGTATTATGGATGTAATAAATGAGACTCCCGTAGATACACGGGCAAAAATTTCAACGAATTGAAATCGGCAAGTGCAGTAAGCTCTAGGGGGGAGGGGGGGCGAGCAGCGGGGGAGAGCGAGCGAAGCGCGCAGGGAGCGAAACGAGCGGAGCCCCTTACTGATATTATAAATTAGCAATCATTTTGTAGGCGCTCCTTGAGAAGAAAACAGCAATGCGAGACAGCAATGCTAAAAGGACAGCAATGCGAAGAGAATGAAGGTTTGGTTGGAAAAATAGAAAATTCTGATGTAGTAATGGAGGAAATAATAATGGAGGAAATAATAATAATAAATGAATCAAATGCTTCAGATATTGAAATAGTTACTCAATGTACAAACAATGAATGTCAGAATGCCGTAATGGATCAAGATGCTTTAGTAATTTCTAATACACCCAGTACAGATGTTGAAAGCAAAAAACACTGTAATTATGAAAAATGTTTCGATTCCATGATTGAAACAATACCGATCGATATAGTGATGGGAAAAGAAGATGATTTAAGTGTAATGCGAAACAAAACAGAAGAGCACAGTGATGACGAATATCCTGAGATACCCGTGGTCAGTGATAATAAGGAAAAAGAAGAAATGAAAAATTCTGTGAAAAACAATAATGACATGCGATGCATAATGAATTTTGATTTTATTTTCAAGGAAATACATAGAACTTTTGATGAACATGCAAAGGGTATAGAATGTTCATTTAGAGACTGGCATCTTCAAAAAATTCATACGCGAGGTTTAATACAACAATATTTTTTTAAGTGCAAAATGTGTCATTATGAAGCAACTTTCTATTCACAGCAGACAAGTCCGGAGAAAATGAACATACACTCCGCAGCAGTTACTGGCTGCATATCAAGTGGAATTGGATATTCCCAATTTCAAGAACTCTTTGCATCTTTAAACACTTCGTGCATGAGCTCTACTACTTTTCGATCTTATAGTGAAGAAATTATTGACATTTTTATATCCACCGCGAGACAAAATATGATAGAAGCAGGTGAAGAAGAAAAAAAACTTGCTTTACAAAATAATGAAACAATTAATGGTATACCGTATATAAAGGTAGTAACAGACGGCAGTTGGGCTAAAAGATCGTATGGAAGCAATTATGATTCCCTATCGGGTATGGGAGCCATTATAGGTTATAGAACCAAAAAAGTTTTATTCATTGGTATTCGAAATAAATTCTGCACCATATGCAATATGTGTGAACGAAATAATGTCGAAGTAAAAAGGCATATATGTTATAAAAATTTTGATCGTCACTCAAGTTCAAGCAGTATGGAAAGTGACGCAGTAGCAGAGGGTTTCAATAACAGTATTGAAATGCACGGTTTAATCTTCAAGACGATGATAGCAGATGGTGATAGCAGTGTATACCAAAGCATTTTAAACAACAATCCTTATCGGGAATATAATGTGATTGTTGAAAAAATTGAGTGTACTAATCATCTATTGCGTAATGTTTGTAAATCTGTAAATGCTGTTGCTGATTCAAGAATTAATTCAGATTTGAGAATTGTTGCTGATAAAAAGAAATATAGTATTGGATCCGTGCGTAAGGAAATTAAAACTTCAGTTTTCAAAATACGACAAGAAATTAAAAAAGCAGTTGACTTGAGGAGGGAAAGAATTTCCTTTGGAGAATCTTTTGAAACACATGCTGAAGAATTACAGCGAGATATATTAAATTTTCCCAGTCACGTATACGGAGAACACAAATTTTGTGAGGAACGAGGTTTATAATGTTTGAAAAATGAAAAATCTGCAAATTCAAATATTGTACCCGTGCTACGTAATCTTGGATTGTACGACAGTATTATGAAACCGATGGAAATTTTGAGTTGTCATGTTAAAAGTTTGTTAAAGAAATGTAACACTAATTCTGCAGAAACTTTTAACGGCATAATATGTAAACTTATTGCAGGGAAACGTATACATTTTGGGTCAAGAGGTTTATACGATGCCCGCGTTGCAGGATCAGTGCTGCAATATAATACGCAAGCAGTAACCTCACAAATTTTTCAGAAAGCAAAAAAGGATGTACCCACATCAGTGGAAAAGTTAGAGAAACAACGACAGGAGAAAGTAATCAATAACAGAAAATATTTAAGTAACGCGATGAAACCTCCACAAAATTCAAACGGAGCAGGCAAATATTACGGACCCGAAGCAGAGAAACCGGATTTGCCACCTGAGAGAATAGAGGTATTGCGCACACTTCATTTAAATAAGCTGTCAGAAAACGCTAGCAATAGAAAAGAAATTGAAATTCAAACAAGACGTCAAGCTGAATCAGAGTTATGGATGTCCATGAGAAGGGAAATGTTGACAGCGTCTAATTTTGGAAGGGTGCGTAAAATGAGACCAACAACATCATGTGCCATAATAGTGAAAGCCTTATTATATCCTACATTTGTGGATAGTGTAGCAATGAAACACGGTCGTGACAATGAAAATATTGCTAGAAATGAAATGGAGAAGCAATTAGGGAAGTCTATACGACCATGCGGATTATTTGTAGATGCTGAACAGCATTGTTTAGATGCGTCGCCGGATGGCCTAATAGATGAAGATGGTATTGTTGAAATTAAATGTCCATATTCAGCATCAAACTTGACTATTAAAGAAGCAGCGAAATCAATTGCAGCTGTAAAATCAATTTTCCGTAATGGAAATATTGATGAATTAAATGAAAATCATAATTATTATTATCAAATTCAGGGACAACTACATATTACGCGAAGGGATTATTGTATGTTTGGCTTGTGGACAACACAAGACATGATAGTTATTTGTGTTAAGAGAAATGACAAGTTTTGGGAAACAAAAATGAATCCGTTTCTGAAAAGGTTTTATGACAACTGCATGCTTCCTGAAATATTGGATAGTCGTTATAATAGGCATATGCCTATAAGGGATCCAGAATATATTATTAAAGCTCAAGAACAAATGAAAATGAAGAAGTTTAAAAAAATAGACAAAACACACAATACAAATCTGAATGTAACGAAACCCGAGGAAATAATAGACCTGGAAAAGCTTGGAGATACAAATAAAGATGAAATTACAAATCAACATTCCATAATTACGGAGGGAACGATGGACAGTGAAAGAGAAATTATAGAAATATCTACAGAAAAATTGACTTCCACAATTGTTCACAATGAATTAGATGAAGATTGTGAATATATAGGAACAAGTATAAACGAGAATACTTCAGCGATTCGTGAGAATTTCCTTTCATTGAATGGGTTGTATGTGTTAAATGATATAAGGAACAATGTTCTCGATATAAATAGTCAGATACAGGATGAATCTTTAGATTTATTGTCACAAATTATAAAACGTAAAACAGGTGTGGTCATACAAAGTGTACAAATATTACAATTTCCTGAATGCATTAAACCGCTTAACAGTGAAGTTAGTATTCAAATTATAGGTGGACATGTATCAGGTCATTGGCGATGTCTATATTATGATGGTGTGAAACTTTATTTGTATGACAGTATACGTCATTTCCCGTTATGTTCCGCTGAAAAATTATATATTGCTAAACGCTTTCCCAAAATTAAAACAAGGAATATTATATTCCCAATTGTCACACAACAAAGCGATGGCATTAGCTGTGGAATCTTTGCAGGTGCTTTTGCGACAACCCTTGCTTTAAACTGTGACCCTAGTACTATATCATATTCCACTGATAAACAAAAATTAAGAGAACATTATTTACGTATTTTGGAGACAGGTGAACTAATGCATTTCCCAATTGAAGAAATTTAATGCTGTTCTTCGAGACCTGACGAATATTAAACAAATCTGGGTCATCATGTTTGATGTGTACAGATGTGTATCCTAAAGGGATTTCCATATTACATGGGTCAAATGTAACATAAAAATGTACATCTTCAATATAATATTATTTAATGTTTATTGTATATAGTAGATTAGGATGAGTACTTATATTTTTCATAAAGATCGTCATTATCAACGTTATATACAATTCAGTGTCAATGTCATCACAAATTGCATAGAAGCTAACGAATGAAATCAGAGTCACCATTTTTCTGGTCTATCGATTGGTATTATTTATCGGATTGAATAACTTTTTCTGGGGTCGTCAAATATGACGTGTACTAAGAATTAAATTATTAATTCGTTAATAAACTAAAAAACTTGGTTGGAATATATACAACAGCACAAGAACATTGACATTTCGCCATCAATTGTTGATAAACTGATGGAATAAATGGCAATCATAATATTTAAATTTCATTACTAAATAAGATTATTACTGGGGTCGTCAAAGGTTACGTGTACCAGTGTAAACATTCAATACAATAGTATAAACAGTATTGTATCCCATCGTTTTGAAGTATATATAATTTTTTTGGGATTTTAAGTACTATACGCGTGCCCAGTACAGATTGCAGCTGCAGTAAAGTAGCCTGCACGTGACATAAAAAATTCAATCTTTATAATTTACAAAGTTTTAATTAACTTGCTTATACGCAATAGACAGTTTTGTTATATTTTACAAGTATATAACGTTATTGCAGAAAACAAATTATCAATGATAAATGGCATAACCGAGCCATTAAGAAATATATGCGTATAGTTCCATCCGATGCAGAAGATGTTGAAAATTTTTACAGTACATATTACAGCAACATGCCAGATGATACAATGATATCCATTTTTTAGGATAGAAATAATATAAAAATAATAATATAATATAAAAATGTGTTCAAACAAAGAAATTGAATACGATTCAGTATTATCTCAACTGTCCGGATTGAAATGTTACAATAATGGTACCACCATTATTTTCTATGAATTCCTACTGTTCAGAATTATTTCTTATTGGGGTATATCTATGATACGAACATTAATATAATTGTATATAATTGTTTAAAAATGAAATAATTTATAACTTATAGTCGTTTCTGACTTTTGCAGTTGTTGCAATTCCATTTTTAAAATTAGATAACTAATTTAATTTCCATAAAGCATATTTTGGTGTGGTGAAATTTGCAATTTACATATTTCAAAAAATGGACATCAAACTTCCCTGAAATTGCGTATGTAATAAGTTTTGATATTAATGTCTTAGACATTAAAAAATAGTGTCTTTCATTCTTTCATACAAATAATTCAGAAACTGAAATGAAGAATTTCATATGAAGTTAATAATTAAAAAGACAGAAATGAAAAATTACATTTCTTCAATTGAATTGCACTGCATTTTTCCAGCGCGTGACAATTTTGTCAGTGCCTTATTATTTTTTGATAATTCATTCCATAAGATTACAATCGTGCAGTTGAAATTATTACAATTAATTTTTGTACAAATAAATTTATCTTTTTTTGTTACAATTTTTGTTTGTTAGATCCAATTATGGGAAAGCTGATTTATTTATTTATTTATTAAATTATAAGAAGTATATTTGAAATCAAGAAATTTGCAAAATTAAATTGTTATCC
>JABFQA010002264.1:0-11621 GCA_022817065.1 Probaryconus sp. ZL-2020 | reverse complement strand
TTATTTATATTTTTTTTTTTTCGAATGTTAAAAAATACGTTTCGTGATTTCATGATATAAATTACTTTACTTGCTGAGGCAGTCGTTTTCGCGGAAAAATAAATCTAAAGTAATTTAAACCTTTTTTTTTTTTTTTTTTTTTACTGGGAGAATTTATTCTTTTTATATATTTTTATTAATTTACTCCGATTGCGTAATCGTAAACTTCGTCAAAGAATTATTTAAAATTATCATCACCGCAAAATTTTTCGTGAATTTTTTGTGATAAATTATTTGTCAAAGATCATACATTTGGATCATGAAAATTCGTTGAATTCCTTGCAATCGGTCAATTAAAATGCCCAGTGTTCAGAGTAAATCATGTCCTTGTGATTACGTGAAATCGTTTACAACGCTGCTAATTATACGTTCCTCGTTTGGTTTTGGCGGATTTACATCCGCAGCTGTTGAGGCACGTTTAATCGACGGTTAACGTCGAGATCCAAGCAAACCACAACGAGAGATCCTGCGTTTAGAACGCTTAATCCGCCAATTTCAGCCTGCCCGACCGACGACACTGTCTGTAACAAGCGAATGAGCATACCGCGTGCCACAGCCCGCAATGACAATCGGATTACAATAATAACAAGATGGTGGGTGATTCCACCATTTTAGATTTAAACATCGCATCAATCCCTTGGGACTTTAAGTCGAATTCTTTCCCTCCAAAGGAAGACATTCGTTTACCACCAAGAAGAAAGAACAAAATAAATCTAAAAATTTACCGTTGGCGTTTTATATAAAATATTGCTGTTTTTCGGCAATTCCGCGTGGGCCTCTCGTATTGTGAAAATGTTTTCCTGAAAGCAGAAAATTAGTCCCAAGAAAACTGTCGAAAACAAATTAAAAAGAAATTCGTCCACTCTGAGAAAAATGGTGTAATAAATTGAAATAAGTTGTTTGCAGCTCTGATGAATGACGTATAGACTTTCCAAATAAAATATAACACAGAAACAGATAATTCTCTCCTCGTCTCATTTCTAGAAATATGAGATATTTGCCTGAAGAATGTGTTATTCAGTGTAGTCAGGTGGGTTGAAATTCCAAGAATTGGCGTTGAATAATAATGGAAATGGTCTGTTTTGTTCATTAGATTACAAAAATACTTCTACGTCTGCTTAAAAGGAAACTCTTTTTGATAGTCTCGGAATTTAGAAACTGTATAGCTTGCCGATTCCTTTTAAAGCGAAAAGAATTTCAGTTAGATAACATAAATTACTTTTTTTTTTTTTTTTTGTAATGCGAATTAGAATAATAGAACCTATCGAATGGAAGTCGTTAATTCATTATACAGTACAGTTAATTAATAACAACAATTACAATTTCGATTGCTAAACAATTGTTATTTAGAGTTATTGGCTGTCTTTTTTAATTACCATCACAATCCTATTTCTGTATGCGAGTAAATGGGACAGGGTTACTATAACGCACCAGCTGCGATGACGTCATATCACAAACGTCAGGCATTAATGGCGTCGTGTTATTCAAGTATTCAATAAAAATCTATAGTATTCTGTTTGTATACGAAGAAATATGAATTACACAAATTACTGACTTTATTTTGAGAAATACAGGAATAATATCTGTAGTTTCAATCGATGGTTCTAAAAATTGATGCCTCAAATAAACTAGTTGATACTAAAGCAATTTTTCAGAATTTTAACAAACTATCAAATTTAAGAAAACTCCAAAATTTAAGAACTCCATTACAAATCCAAAAAAAAAGAAAGAAAAAGGTATCGTTTCATTTATTAAATTTGTCCAAGTGTATTATCAAAGCGCCACAGACGACGGAATGTGTTTTACCGCGGATTAATTCCTGAATGAATGTCGAAAGCAAGAGAGCACGATTATAATTTATTTTTTCGTGACATTTCGGACTGAGCGCAGCCAGTAGTTAACGGTAGTAGTAATAGTGGTTTGGTACTACTACAAACGTAAGTAGCGGCAGTCGTTAGAGCCAGAACGCGCAACGTCGAGAGTAGCGAAAGGGCGATGAGGTGCTAAGCTCGATATAACCGCGAGCTGTGTGCACCAGCCTCGTATTATCCCATTGGCTGAACAAAACGATTCCATCCGGTGTGTGTACCTGCTGCTGCTTTACCGTCTACGCGGCACCGTACTCCGTGCGCCGAGTTAGACGGAGATAAAAAGACGCAGAGCGAGAAAGGCTACGGTTGCCCCAGCCCCAGGACGACTCTGTTTTCCTCGATGTGATTCATAATCGAGATTTCGTGTTTGATGCTGCTTCAAAGCGAAACGCTCTTGATGCTCTATTGCGAAAAGCTCCTTAATTACTATACCCCGTCGTATCAACGATATTATTTTAACAAGTATGGATGCTACGAGGAAACCATACTAGCCCGATCCACTAAACCCCTTTCCCCTCCGCCGCCCCGTCCCCCATCACCCTATAACCCCTTTGGCCTCCGCCACTTCTATCTTCTGTCTGCGTTTGATATGCTCTTTCTGTTAAATATCAAACGAGTCCTTTTCAGTTAACGAATATTTCCTTCCAACCGTTATTTTTGCTTTGCAAAGTTTAATGGTATTTGGTACAAGTGGGTTTGGTTATCATGGGATTGGGATTAGGATTTGCGAGATGTTAGTTGATGAAAAAAAAAAAAAAAAAAAATGATTAAGTTGAAATTAAAAAAACAAAATTATGAATTATATCGTAATAATATGTGTATGGGTATTTGTAATAAGGATAATGTATGATTTATACGTTCAACTTAAATTTGATTTTACGATACCCTTTATATTTTCATATAAAATTTATGACACTGCTGATTATTATTATTCTAATTATTATGATTAAAGCAAAGAAATATGAACTGATTAATTGTTATTAGTGCACGTTTGACTGTTTAATGAATATACCAACTGGTTGCAATAAAAGTCACTTAAATTAAGTTCGCCGCTGTGTTAGAAGGTATTTAAACTAATTAATTACAGAATTATAAATTATAAAACGCAATATTATATTACCGAGGAAGAAAGAAAAAATTTATTCGCGAAATAAAAGGTACTGCCTTTAATAAAATATTTACACGGAATTTACATTTCTGAAGAATTTTCATTCTAATTACGAGAGTAATGAACCGTTTATTTTTATTTTATTTTCGAAACCACGGGTCTTCATTAACTAGATTAAACTTTAATTGACTCCTCTATTTCAACGTAATATAATTTGTTTGTCAAATTAACCTGGGGTGTTTCTTGTGAAAAGAATCTATTATTAAATAAATTGATGGAAAAGAGAGAGAGAGAGAGAAGATTACGCCAAGAAGTGATGAATTATAAAATTTAATGAAAAAAAGGAAGCGCTGAGTTTCAAACGCTTCTGTTCTTTTTTTTTTTTTTTATTTTATTTTCCTTTGTGCGAAACAAATTAAATGAGGGATTATCATTTCAGTAATTACTTTGATTGTTTCGCATTTGTTTGCGATGAATATTTGATAATTTGAACGGTGTCGAAATCCATTTAGCATCGCAGATTTCCACTGAATCATTTCCACGAGCCAGCTGACACTTAGTTAAATTTTTTATAAACGTAAACTGCTTCAGAATCTCTCATAGATTATTTCCAGTTGTAAGTATACTATACCCAAACCATAAACTTGGGATTTATGGTTACTACTACTACTGACGTTTTTCTCCGCCAAGGGCAACATACCAAACCCATCCCAATTGTTTTATTTTCCGGTTAACGACCTCGGCTTTCATAAAATGAGAAGCGATACAAAACGGCACGTATCATAGGAACGTCGGTTCCATAATAGCGACGCGTGTGTACGTTTTAGTGGGAAGTAAAATGAAGGGCGCGAAAAATTGTCGTGCTACGTTAATACATGAGATTCGATGCTCGGAATGCGCTATTTTTAGATTTCAATGAAACATGAAAAGTATTCTTTAAATATTCGATCTTTTTTCACCTTTCTTTCTTTTATCCAATTCAACACGAAATCGTCTTCAACAGGTGCTTTTTCTACCTTTTATAAGAGGCGAACAAAGTGTATTACTTCAACTAGAAAAATCACCTAATGTTCAACGATAAAAATTCATTCGGAAGAAATTTTTTATCGTCTTTAATTTTCTTCTCTTATTTTTTCCAATTCATTTTGAAAAATGCATCATTTTTAATTGATGGAATTCTCAATGTTTTCGTCGCAAATTTGGCCCAGCTGAAAATAGTATTCCATTAAATAATACAAATCAGCGACAGAACCTGGACAAAACGTAGGATTTTTTTTTTTTCTTCTTTTTTTGTATCAGTTTCTTTATTTCGAGAATCGTCTTAATCCTTAAAAGCATCGCGTCGAATCATTGTGCGTCCTTTTCTAGTTCGTTGTTGTTCCCACGTATCTTAGCAGATCGAGTCAAAGCAAGAAGAACACAATCGATTGACATCCTTCCTGCCACCTTTCTGCATGACCGTCGCCTTTACGTCGAGCTTCACAATCCAACGGCTAACTTTGTGTCCAGCCAGTTCTTCCCCCTTCCCCCCCCCGCCCTTCGCTATCTCCCATCTTCAGTCAATGAAAAGATGCATGCATCGACAATAAATATAATTTACCAACAGTTCTCATCGAAACTAAACAATCATTCTGAAAATCAGAAAATTGCAAAAATCTTACTTACCCTTTTCATAACACAATTCGGACAAACAAAAAATTGAAATATATTTTCAGTGAATTTTACTGAAGTACAAATCCGATGATCCCATGAAATTGCATTATTTAAGTTTTGCAAAAAAAATTGCATCACTTGACATCGTTATTAAAGTTTGCTCGGAAATTCCATTGCGTTAGGAAATATAGTTTTGAAACAAAAGTCCCAAAATCCATAACAGAGAAAATGGAAAATATAGTTCGAACGCGAAACATTTCGTATACTTTTAAACTGAACTGAAAATTGGCTGAGTCCGCAATAAAGCATGGGAATGTTGTTTTGCTCATATGTGAAATGTGGTTTGAAATTTGTGGGAAATGTTGTAGAGAGGCTTTTTGCTCTGTCATTTCCGTGGGTTCGGGAAGGAGAAAGTACGTGACAAGCCGTTCGAAAACAAGCGCGGAAATTAAAGCGAGATAAATGTGAGATGCGCGATACGCGACAATGTAATCGCGCGCCTGGCGTCTGTATGCAAATCGAGATTTTTCCGTCCAGCCAGCTCTTCTTTCATTCTCCCTCTTCCTCCCTCTCTCTCTCTCCCTCTCTCTCTTTTTTTTTCTTTTTATGAAAAAAAAAACAGATTTGTAACAATTCCCCAATGGTTTTGAATAACGTTTAAAATTCATTACAATGGGATTGACGTACAGAGAATGGGGAATATATTTACATTGCAAATCGCATTAGCAAACGCGGAATAATAATTACCATCGCGCTACAAAATTCGTCAATGACGCGATGCGTAAATGCAACTACGTCAAGCTTAGGAAGTTTTCCATTTTCCTGACGTTTTATTTCGATGTGAATTTCGTGATGAACGGAGAAGAAAGACAGAAGAGCGCTTTGAATATTTCACGCTTTCGTACATCCGTTATTAACGAACAATTGAGAGCATAAATATATATTTCTTCAGTGGATGATAATATATATATATATAGAAAAAATAGATTTCAAAATTTTAATTCTTTGGAGAAGAAGAGCAGAGAGGCTAAGTTATTCTCGTTGTATAACATCAACGTGCATTAGACTTTTGAAGACACAATTAGCTGCGACGCACGCCGCGCAACGGGCGCACTTAGATACGTGTAAATAACCGGCAGTAATGCAATTTTGTGCGAGATCTGTAAACATCCTACCGAAACGTTAAACCTCGAGCTAACAAAATCAAGAAAGTCATTACCAGAATTGAAGTGCAACAGAGAAAAGGGAATCATTAATGTCCAAGAACCTCCACTTAAGTGCAAAATTGTGTTTTCGGACCCCCACAGCCTAATTTCGACTCGCAACTGTTTTACGTTCGTTCATAAAATATTAAACTATTTATCTTCACTTTAAGCCCAACAGTTAAGATTAAGACAAAATTCATTCGACCCTTTATCTTAATTTTCAAATTGTTTTATGACATTTTTTCTCACGTTCGACTTAATTGTTTATCTGATGACAAAAATAATTCAACGATAGTTCAATTAGAGAGGATAATTGAGTGATTTTTGAGGGTTCTGTATCGGAACCCTTTGTTTGTAATTTGGGGAAATGATAAAAGTGTACTGTCGAAGGAACAGTTCAAAATGTTTGTAATGCTTGTTAAATTTGTGACTCACCGACAAAAAATAACAGAACAACAATTCTTGTATTATCGTTACCAAGAGATCTCGTTCGCGGTATTGACGAAAACAAGTTAGCAAGAAATAATCTACGCCGATGAGGATCATTAGAATTCACCGTATTTACCAAAAAAAAAAAAAAAAAAAAGATGTCTGCCTCGAATAAAATAAGAGCCACTTTGAATATTCCTGTCGTACCTTATTCGCGATTCGATCGCACATTTTATTGGTTAACCTAGTTTTATTTACAGACTTTTACGAGTGCCAAAAAATGCAATGAACTGCAAGTCTCTTTGAGCCCGTTTGTGTCTATAACCCACAATTTAATTTAGTATATAGAGGAATGCAAAAAGTATGAAACGCAACTTCACCTATTAACTTCTGCAATAATGCTTTCAAATTACTGAAACACAACTTTCAGAAAATAGATCTCCAGTGATCATATTTTTAATACTAATTTTATTTACATTTTTTTTTTTTGCCATTGCATTACACTTTTCTAAATTACGATTCCCATAATAATTTTGAAGTACGATTTATTCTTTTCACAGAATTTCAAGAGTATATTAAATTGTTTGAAGTAGCATCTACTTTCAAGCTATTGCAAGTTAAAAATGCAGAAAATATAATTATGCATACAAATTCAGTGGTATTGATTTATACAAGAAATCGTGAGAAAGGAGAAGAAATTCCGTGGCACTGTTGAAATTGAAAAAGAAAAAAAAAAAAAAAAGAAATTGGACATCATTAGGAATCGTATAGAAATGTGCAAAAAGTTGAAAATGTATTTGAAAGCGATGCAGAAGTTTGCAGAGCCGCCTTATAATTACGAGTCAAATCTAGAATGTGTTTTGCAAACGCGGCAATGACTGACGCGTTTCAGTTCCGAAAGCATTATCCAGAAGGCAATTAATATTAATATTTTTCTGCACGAATCTGTTGTTTTCGGGGTTATCGTCGTTTCACAGGCGGATTCAAATTCACTTCGATAACCGTCATTCACTCGAGAACGCGTTAAGCGTTTCGTGTACAAATATCCAACAATGTTCATTCATGTCTCTGATTACGCTCTTGTAGTTTGATTGCACGAAATGATGTAAAGTTTCATTCAAGTGAAATAATAACTCTTAGGACTCAGTGAATATCAAAAGAACGGAAAATAATCTGTTTGTTTTAACGATTTACGTGAGCATTTATCGCGACTAAATTTATTGTGGAATTTATATAATGTCAGACTATATATATATATTGTTTAAAACATTTTTTTTTTAATGATTAACTCGAAATATATTTTTTTAACAAATGATTTTCAGAAATGATTGCTACTGAAAAATCTTCGAAAGTGATTTTTGAAGTAAATCATTTTGATTTTGAAATAATTCTTTGAAGATTATTTTACAGAGTCCTTTAAGAGCGTTTGGGACTCGAAAGAGCCACAAAATCAAAATATTAGGAATACATTAAAAATAATACAAAATGGTAAAAAGGGAAAACGTAGTGCCATTTTTTTTTTGCAATTTTTTGAATTAGATTTCAAGTTCGTCAAAAGTTTCTGAGTTGCTAACTTTTGGAACTACGATTTTCTACCCTTAATAATATCCAAAATCGTAGTTCCAAAAGTTAACTACTCATAAACTTTTGAGGAATTTGAAACCAAATTCAAAAAATTGTGGCACTACGTTTTCCTTTTTTACCATTTTGTATTATTTTTAATGTTATTCCTAATATTTTGATTTTGTGGCGTTTTCGAGTGACAAATCCTCTTAATGATAATTATTTTCCCAGATTATTTAATGATGCTCATCCTTTAAAAAAAATCATTTATCCATACGAAAATTTGTCAAGACTCGACATTTAAAGTTCTACCAACAGCAATTTTTGTTTCCATCATTACCAGATTTAAGAAACACATTAAACGATGCAATAAGGTTCTTTCGCCGTCCTCTCAAAAACCGATACTAATAAGGCCATTAATCTCTGTCACAGAATAAGTGTTATTGGCGTAAAAATCCTCGGCGCAATATAATAACCATGATCTTGTGATGCTAAACAAACGAAGCCATTAAAGTAATTAGCATTTGCCGAAGAGAAAGAATATTTCTCCACCTACGCTGTTTTGCTGATTACGAGCGACTGTGACTTGAATGATTTCGAATGCCGTGGCAGGGTTTCTGACCAACAACAATCGAGTCACCTTGAGAGCGCTTGCCACGTGTCTCCGAAAAGAACAAAACAAACATTTCCATGAATGACTCTATTATCGACTTGTTTTCTCAATGAAAAAAAAAAAAAATATGTGTCAAAATTTCCCGGAATTGTTTTCGCCGGTAGTTTTCCTCTCTGTTACACGCGAAGAAAAACATCGCCATCGGTATTTTTATATAACCGAGTGAAATCGGAGCCGGCAACGCCCGGGCCAAACATTCATTATGAATCATTCTGGTCAAAGGACGCCGAAAGGAGATGAAAAATTCGTGACTCGTTGAGTGATAAAAGTATGTGGATGAATGACGTAAACGCATGAGTCTCGGAAAGCGAAGGCGCCCTGGCATTGGCCGAGAGAGCGAAAGAAAATAAGAGTCGAAGATACGCCAGCCGGGCACTTTGCGTTCTGGAATGTCGTCCGAGCCGAGTCAGACGTCAATGGTGCCAGAGAACGTTCGGCCCCAAGACGACTACGTCCAATGCGCAGTAATTCACAATCGCAGATACCAAATCAAACGGCTAGAGACTAGACGCTGAATCCTTTGCTCTATCCTTGTTGACTTTTTGCTCTGCTCGGTTTGCTTCTATATGTCGCCACAAAAAAATTACACCATATATTGCAATTCGTAAATTTGCAAATTTCTGACGAAGAAATGTAATTTAATTTTATTTAGTGGTTGGCAAAGTTGAAGGATAACAATAGTTACTTTCCAGCAGGCTTTTTTCAACATTTCTTCGGATCCTTTTAATTCATTTCAGTTTTGTCCACCTTTTTCTTATGAGGATTAGAAAAACGAAAAAAAAAAAATGAGTTCCGACGATCTAAAATGAACTTTGTAAAGTTAAATATAATTAAAAATTGTCACGTTATAAATCTTGGTACAAAAAGCTTCATTTAGGATCGTCTTTTGTAACATTGTAAAAAGCAAGTGTAAGTTTTTATCTTGTTTCTTTGTAATGAGAATAAGTGTTTGGCGCCTCGTTACAGAACCGAAATCGAAATAGGTTCTTAAGCACCGAAGAATGTTTTCCGATCGAAATTCTCGATGTACCGACGATATTCTTCCTCCGGTTCCTCGTTAGCTCGGTATTTCGATCGATCATTCTGTAGCGGGCATTGCTCCACACACACTCCTGAACTTTCTGGAGTTTCAACACATTTCTGCGCGCGCCAATTAAACGTAACCATTAACAATTTCAAATCCATTATCGACTACAATTTAGCTTTCTCATTGGACTCCATTGGATCCTACAAATCTGAGAGAAATTCTTCGAAACGAGAATTTTCAAAATTCTCACTTCCCACTATATCGTCATCTTAAGACGATGTATAAGTCGTTCTCTCTTCGTCTTTCTCTCTCTCATCTAATTTCTATTCTATCCATCTCTTTTACTCTAATAGAGCTTATACATCACCTTAAAGCCGAACTCGACAATATACAATTTCCTTAAATCATATCGGTATCCTCCTTTAAACCGTTCATGTTTCATTGGGCGTTTCTCTCCGTCCAATAGTCGAGCTCATTTTTCTCTCACGTGGATGCGCGAGCGAAGATTCCCTAAAACCAAAAAAAGGCATCTCGGTCGAACTCGAGAACAAGTGAAAAACGTGCAAAAGGAAGAAAATGCTCAAGAAAGAAAGAAAGAAAGAAAGAAGTTGTCGAAGAAAAAAGCGGGAAGAGTGCTTCTTCTTCTCTGACCGAGTGGGGGAGTACAAATGGATGCGCGCTCGTGGCGCGGCGGTGTAAAAAGAGCGCATACTCCGCCACAAAAAGGTGAGCGAATTCGCGCGAGCCGAACGACAGGGTACTTGTGGCACTCAGCAGCGCACGACAATGCGTGTATCTTTACACGCGAGAAAGAGAAAAAAAAAAAGAAAAGAAAAGAGCGCAGCGCCAGAAAACGTCTCGATTGACGACTGCGCCGCCGCTTCTTTCTGTCCGGCCGACCTTCTCTCGAGAGGCGAATGGCTAAATCTCGGCGAAGCGGTTTGCGCCTGGTCTCTCTTTGTTCTCTTCCTGAACTCTCATGAACCACAGTCGCCTGGAATTCAACGCGAGGAAGCAAGAGTGAGAGAGAAAGAGAGGGAGAGAGAGATGGAGACTCAAGAAAAAAAAAAAAAAAAGGACAAACGAGCGAGATACATTCCGGTTCTTAGTATCGTAGTATTCGTCGAATTTTGTAGATGAGCAACGTGCTACCTCGCTCGTGCGACGCTCCAAACTTCTCAGAGGGTTACTGGCGGGAAGAGGGGAGGAGGAGGATGAAAAGAGATGAGAAGATTCTCCCCACCAAAGTTCTTTTGGGTCGTAATTGCACTTTTATGAGAATAGAGAGGGCCCGAGGAAGCGAATGATTTTCACCAAAAATGAAATGGGGTGCTTTTGTTTGTCGATTAGCGACATCGGGTCAGCGGGGTGTTCTGAGATCCATTCGATCGAGTTCTCCAGTTGGTTAAGGAGCGATGGATCTGCATGAAATAATTTTGAAAAATGTTCTTAACACAATGAAACGTTGTTATTGAATTTTGCAAGTCTAAATCATTAAAGATTACTTTGCAAATATCCAGAAAACGTATAACTATGAAATTTTGCGAAAAGTCAATATTCCTGGAATTGATCCTTTGCCATAGTTTTCTTAGATACACAAAAACTTCGATCGAGGTAATTTCAAACGAAACAAGTTTCAACTTTTTTTCTTTTTTTTTGCAAACTTATTTTATATTCTCAACACTGTTTTAAGAGTTAACAAATTATTAAAACAAAACGTGTTTTTTTGAACTACACTCAATCCTATAAATCAATCGCATCCATAAATGTGCGATCATTTTTGTCCTGTGTTAATGAGTCGTAAGATATAATTAGTTATATTATTTCCACAAATTAATGCACAAAGTAATGCCTGACAACGTATATGATGTTGCGCGATTATCTAAATAGGTCATTAATTTCTAGACTGGATGTACATTATTAGCTGTATATAACGTATAAGTAACGACGTACCACATTAAACCATTAAAATAATGGCCATACATTTATTATTCATTTTGCGTTTGTACAATTTGAAATCATGTTTTGAAAAAAAAAAAAAAAAAAAAAAAAA
>JABFQA010002263.1:0-11625 GCA_022817065.1 Probaryconus sp. ZL-2020 | reverse complement strand
TTAATGCTATGATGTCATCTTATGTGATTATTATGTTTGTGTATATTATGAGTGAAAATATATTTACTGTACTATATTAATATATTTTAATATAACAATTTTTTTAAATTATTTATAAGTTTCAACAAAAAAATCATAAACAATCATTAAAAACTCTGTTTTCAATTAATCGCATCATATAAATTGAACAATTTTGATAAATACAGATATTATAGATTACTGATTGTCAAAGTGTACTCTAACAGAAATTTTCATAAGTTTCGTTGTAATATTACGTTTATTATACCTAATAAGTTTGAGAAACGTTTATTGGATGTCAGCGTTCTGTTAGGGGTACAACCGAATGTGCAACAAAAAGAAAATATTACCCAAAAATAATTAAATTATGAATTAATTTTTTCATTTTTGTAATAGATCAATTGTGCTGGAATCGATTCTAGATTCAAGAACCAAAAGAAAAACTGAACTAATTAAGTACAGAATATCCATAAGTGAATTGTGGAGGGGATCAAGCGTTCAGTAATACGGCCATTAAAGTGGGGATTTTGCCGCCGCACTTAATCAGTTAATGGAATCGGTTCCTGTTCGTTTTTCTAGTTCTTCGTATTTATGTGGTGAACATATCAGAGAATATTTTTGGTACATTTAAGCGCTTATTGTTAAATATACATATTTATAAGTTTATGCAAATCTTTTTCTTTTAAGATAGCCATACTAGACGTCTTTTCTCTAATGAAAAACCAAACGAGGAAATAATACAATGTAATTTCACAATCCATTATAAAGGGAAAAAAGGAAGAGAAGCAATATTAAAAAGTTTTGGGTGAAGAAATAAAGAATATATTTAAAAAATACACTTCGAAAAGCATTAACTAGATATAAAAATATATGTCAGTTCATTAATCAATAAACAAAGTACATTAATCAATAAACATTCAGATTAATAATTATTTCTCGTTTAATAAAGTAAGTTTGAAATATTAGCCGCGTTATTTCATATTACATTCTTCAATTGTCAATTGTTTTAAAAACGAAGGAGTTGATGCATAATATGAAGGAGGTTTAATTGTTTTAAAAACGACAACTCCTTCATAATACTTGACTTATTAGTAATCCATATTATTCTAACCGAACAGTTTTTCGAAACACGAATGGCAATACGGTTTGTCGTTTTGTTCTTTGAACGTTCCTTTGTTTAGTTGTTTCAAACAGAATGCACATACAAAATGTTCTGGGTGAAATTTTCGAAACATTGCAGTTATACATCGACCTAAAACAAAAAAAAAAAAACATTATTATTATCATTATTATTATTCAATGAGATAAAAGTATCTCAAGGAATTTCCTATCTATAGAATATATCAAAGAATATTTTTATTTATTACAGCACGCGAAAAATCACCTGTTATTGGTTTATGACATCCAGCACATAATGATCCCCTTTTTGCATGGTAATGTGTCTCGCAATACGGTAACCCTTCGTGATCAAAAAATGAACCACCATGAAACTTCTGTCGACAGTCCTATGAAGTGAATTAAACATTGTAATATTTATGCATAAAATTCAAATTAACTTTGATGTACACTGAGAAAAAAGTGATATGAATAATTACCATTTTCCATATCACTTTGGGGATATATCCGGAAAATAAGAAATTTTGATATTAATAATAGTAAAATTTAATATGTTTATACTATTTTCAGATATTTTACATATCAAATTTTACTATTATTAATATCAAAATTTCTCATTTTCCGATATATCCCCAAAGTGATATGAAAAATAGTAATTTTTCATATAACTTAGGCAATTTTTCATACAATTTTTTTCTCAGTGCATCTGTAGATAGCGACGTCGGTAATACGCCGGACCGAGATAACGTTAATCCATTGATGAATCCAAATTTATCGATATCATATGATGAAGTATTGGAGGAATTATCACATCTTGATGTTAATAAGAGACCGGGTCCCGATGGACTTCCGGCAATTGACGTCGGAAGGTTGAATCTGGACAAGCTCTGAAAAGTGCTCGTGACAGATCAATTCCCGTCAAGAGGTCCCAACGTATTGCTCGTTCAAAGAATTGGTGGTCCTGAAAAGGACCGATTGGTGCTTTCTGCGGAAAGTGTATGGAAAGGAGCTAGGTTAAAAGAATCTGCGGATTCGTAATGCGCGATGCGGCGCGGCGCGAAGGAAATCGCATTTCGTATAACCCGGGGCTTCCTTTCGTCGGCTGTCGCGTTTCGCGAGCAAGTTTGCTATTGTCATGATTAGGAAAGAACGCGGGTGCACAGCGGCGCTGGCGGTCCACACGTGGATTGAGGGATAGGATTTGGGTAAATATTGTAGTCTTTATTAAAAGTCCCTCGTTGGCACACTCTGGTGCAAGTCACTTGGTTGGGGTGCGCCTCCTGGCGTCTTGGTAGGGAACTCCGGCTCTGGATAGAAGACTTGGGCGTCGTCAGGAACGGTCTTCTTTGTAGAGAGCTCCGGCTCTCGGTGCGCCTCCTGGCGGCTTCTTGGGGAACTCGGTCCTGGTTGTAGAGAGAGAGCTCCGGCTCTCGTGCGCCTCCTGGCGACTTACTGAGGAACTCAGTCCTCTGTGTTCGCTCTCCCGAGACGAACTGTACTTTGGGCGCCGGATGCCCATATTTATAGGGACAGGGGATTTCGTATTGCGCACCAATCAGAGCGAGGCTCGCTCTGATTGGTGCGGCAATCCGCTAGGACCGGATATAGTCAGAGGGCTTAGTTTTTTGAAGCCCGTAACGCGTGAAGTTGGCAACGAGTGATTTCGATCACAATGCGTGGCCCCTTATCACAATTTTGCTCGGAAGATGTGCTCGTGGTCTTTACATTCCAATTACTGATATATTTGTTAAAGCGATAATGGAAAGTAGATTTCCTGATGCCTGGAAACTTAGTTTTATTACTCCAATACACAAATCGGGTAAGAAAAATGAAGCTAGAAATTATAGACCGATATCGATGCTTAATATCTTATCGAAAATATTCGAGAAAATAATTATTAGAAAAATTAGTCCATCGATATACTCCACAATAATTAAGGAACAACATGGCTTCGTTCCCGGTAGGTCAACTGTAACAAATCTATTAACTTATCAATATGAACTTACCGATGCATTAGAAAAAGGAAAACAAGTAGATGTTATATATACAGATTTCGCGAAAGCTTTTGATAAAGTCCCAATAAATATTCTTTCCAATAAGTTACAGAAACTTAATATTCAGGGTCCATTAATTCCATTGATTTGCTCATATCTCACAAATAGAACACAATTTGTAAAATACAAACAATTTGTATCTCGAAAAATTCATGTGATGTCGGGAGTGCCTCAAGGATCCCATTTGGGTCCTTTGTTATTCATACTATTTGTCAATGATATAGATCGTGCTTTTATAAATAGTAATTTTTTGATATTTGCAGACGACTGTAAATTTTATAAAGTCATAAATGAGGAGAATGATTGTCAGTTACTTCAGCGCGATTTAATTGCATCGAAGAATTGGTGTGATGAAAACAAAATGGATTTAAACTTGGATAAATGTAATGTGTTAACTTTTCATAAAAATAGAAACCCCATTCGATTTAACTATGAATTATCAGACACAAATCTCACCCGTCAATCGCAAATCAAAGATTTGGGCGTCATATTTGACACCAAATTAACATTTATTAATCACATCGACTACATTGTTAAAAAGAGTTTCAGATCCTTAGGGTTCATGATTCGCTGCAGTTTAGATTTTAAATCAAAGGAAACTCTCGTAAACTTATACAACACGCTTGTAAAACCAATAATGATGTACGCGTCTTCGGTATGGTCACCGTGTTACGACACACATATCACTCGTATTGAACGTGTACAGCATAAATTCTTTAAATTTCTAGCATTTAAGTTGAAACTTCAAAACCCAACTATAGAACATAATTATGAAGAAATTGCTAAAATAGCCAAGTTGAGTTCGCTAGAATCACATAGAACATACACCGATGCATGCAACTTATACAAAATTATAAATGACTTATTCGACTGTCCAGCGTTGAAATCGAAATTTCAGAGAAAAATTGAAAATTACTCACTTAGAGAAACTAATGAATTCGTTGTTCCATTTAATCGGACATCCTACGGACTAAACTCTCCTATTTCTAGGCTCTCTCGACTTGGAAATAGGAGTGACTTTCCAGAGCTAGGTGATTCTAGTTTCTCAAGGTTTAAAAGCTCACCCTGTAAAAAATCTTGAATTAAAGTTCATTAAAAAGAATTGACATTTTTAATTCTTTTTTATTCACTTCAATAAACAATCTTAATTCTGTTTATAGCATGAAGCGGAATTGGATCTATAAATTTGTAATTCCACTGCTGGAATTGGAAATTTTTTAAATAATTTTAGTAATATCTATATCAGAAGTGTTTTAATACTTGAAATCTTTAGATAATATATAATTTTTGTTTTTATTTAATAAGGGTATTACTAAAAGATTAAAAATATATAAATAATATTATACATATACAGTGCAAGCTATTATTTATTCAATTAATTTCAACGTACACATAACTGTTTAATATTATAATGACTGAAATTAATTTTTATTTATACTGATGGTTGAATATATCCTTCGTATACGACTTCATAGTGTTGATCAGAGTTTGTTTCCTCAAGATCATCTTCATTATGTGATACATCTCGTTCTATTTCTAGCATAGCTTCTATTATTTCAGTATCCGATGCAGGTGATCTTGTGGGAAGATTGTTTTCTTCATTCAATACTTCTGGGTCTGCTTCTTTTTCTACAATTAGTTCAGGTCCTGTGAAAATTTGTAATAAGTTTATTGAAATTAAAAATTTCCAAAAATCTGTCAATAAAAATAGTTTATTGTCTTCAGTAATATTTATTATAATTATATTTAAAACTATGGATTAAAGAAATGAAAATAAAAAAAATCTAATAATATAAGTATTATGAAAAATAACTACGTTATTTAGTAAAGTACTTACTGTCCCGTTTTACTAAAGAGATTTTCTTTGAAATCATGCTTCGTGTACTATCGGCAATCTCATCTGCTTCTTCCACACTTTTCTTTCGTTCGATCACTAGCCAAAATTTAAAAATTTCTGTAAATAATCACAATTACAATTAATATAATATGTTATTATATAAATGTGATATATTGCAGCATGGAAAATTTTACTGTGACACCAAACAATGTATACCTTTTATGGCTACAACTTTTTTGGATCTAATATTTTTGTTCTGATATGGCCTTGTTTCTTTCGATTACTGCAATGTCCTGTAATTGTGCTGTTTGCTAGTTCAGTTTCAGTAAATAAAGCTAAAGTCACTCCGTAGACAAAAGTAGCGTTAGTTTTTGTCTGTGATTTAACAAGTGCATAAGTGTTTAATGGGAGCCACAAGTTTTGCCCAATGTATATTTTGTCAAGATCCTGAAAAATCAGAAACGTATGGGAAATGGTGTAAAATAATTATGATAGACACTCTTGTAATAAAAAAGAAATACCTCATTATTACTATGACGTACAATATCTCCCACTTCATGCAATGTTTTTTGGCTTATTTTTTCTTTTCCTGAAAATATAATCATAAATATTTCATTGTTAAATAATTAATGTATGAATTTAAATACAAAAGTATAAGAACATTACCATTTGCACAATTTTGTCTGTTTAGAAACAATTTTTGGTATTGAATATTCAATTCTTTCAATTCCTTTGCATCTGTCTCCAGAATTTCATTCTTCTTTTTTAAAGAGTTAAATTGTTTTAATAATTCGTCATACTTAGAGAGTATAGCATTTTTTTCATCTGTTGCTTGTTTTGCATTTGCTTTTAAAGTATTTATGTGTGTGAAAAAGTTGTGCAATTTAAATAAAAATGCTGGTACTTAAACTTAAAAAACAACTTTATTTAATTATAAGGCAAGCTTTAGCGTGTGCACGCTTCCAATCTTTTTCTTACTCTAACGTACATTACACGAGCGCCCTCGCAAATTAACTAATCTCAATTTTGAATATCGATGCGGCAGATTTCTCCATCCCGCCCCCTTGAAATACAATTTCAAGAGTATGTTCAGTCTCACATACTACTTACAAGCAATACACTATCTTAGATTTGATGATCGCTGAATATAACTAAATAAACTAATCCTAACAAATGAATGTTAAATAAACGAAATTGACTGAATATAATATAAATGATTAAATATATACAAGGATAATAATATTAGAAAGATGATAACATAAGTGTTTGAATGAAATGATCATTCATCCAGGGGCAACTCACAAAGATTTCTAACGCTTCTCCGAAACAAGCCGTTTGACGTCTTAACGTCTGCAACGCGAGTTATGCCATCCTTGCCAGGATAAGTATTAACAACACGACCGAGTGACCAATATAATGGAGGCTGATTATCTTCCATTAACAATACGAGAGTGTTCTTTTCCAAGTTATTATGATCTTTAGCCCATTTGGACCTGACTTGCAAAGTCTGGAGATAATCAGACTGCCATTTCTGCCAAAACTGTTGCTTGAGTTTTTTTATGTGTTGCCACCTGGATAGAGAATGATCTGGAACATTAAGAAAGTCCTTAGAAGGAGGTTCTAACGGCAATGAGCCTATCAAAAAATGTGACGCTGTTAATGCTGAGCAGTCATTTGGATCCGAAGACATGGGAAATAGAGGCCTGGAATTTTAAATACATTCTATTTCGATTAAAAAAGTATTATACTCCTCGAATGTGTAGGTAAGACCTCTTGTCAATGTGTACAGATGTTTTTTTGTTATGCGAACCGCAGCCTCCCAAATGCCTCCAAAATTAGGTGATCTAGGAGGGATGTACTTCCAATTGATCTTCTGAGTAGCTAATTTTGTCGTTATTATGTCCTCATGCTGTGTCAAGAAATTATAGAATTCAATGTGCACTGCACGTGTAGCAAAGCAGGTAAAAATAGCGATGTATGCTTTTGTGATATGAATTCGACCTCTCCTTTTGGACTCTCGTACCTGTAGAGGGACCGCGTAATCTATTCCACATGATTCAAAAGGACGAGTGAAAGTGGTAACCCTTTCCCTTGGCAAATCGCCCATCTTGCAATCGACGCCCTTCGGCTTGACCCTGAAACATGGAATACAACTCCGAGTGACATCACGTGTCTGTCGAACACCGGAGAGTGGCCAGTACTTCTGCCTTATCAGGAACAGTAATTGCTGGGGTCCACAGTGGTGAAGCCTTTTGTGCTCTTCTCGTAATAGCACTTTAGTGATGTGGTGCTTTGGGAGCACAACTGGGTATTTGTTGTCTGATGAAAGATCTGAATGACGAAGCCTACCACCAACTCGGATAAGCCCATCCCTGTCCAAAAAAGGGCTCAGGGCCAAAAGAGGACTCGTCCGATCCACTTGCTCTTTCCTCTTTAATTTGTGTAATTCCTGGTGAAAGATTTATTCCTGCGTCCATTTCAAAACAACGATAAGAGCCTTGTCCAAGTCCTCGACTAGCAACGGTCCAATTCGTTTCTCATTTGAATGTCTCGTATTGTGTATAAAGCGAACACAATATGCCACAATGCGTTGCAACTTTGCCACAGATGAATATTTTTGCAAAATGCCATGCCTTGGCCCAACGGCTGCTACGTTGACCATCATGCTTGTCTTCATCATTGTTTCAGGAATCACAATACTGGGCCGGGGCCATTCCGAGGTTAATGGCAACCAGGAAGGTTCATGCCACCAGAGCTCGTGGGTTCTAAGTTCTTCAGTGGAAGAACCTCTTGATAAAATGTCTGCTGGGTTATAATTCGTGGGCACATGGTGCCACGAAAGACCGTTGGTTAGCGTCTGAATCTCGTTGACCCTGTTCCTCACGTAAACATCCTTAGGAGCTGAATGAATCCATTGCAGAGTAATGGTGGAGTCACTCCACAAGTGGATTTCTCTGATGTTTTGTTGTATAGAGTCTTTGACGACATGCATTAATCTTGATAGTATTAACGCAGCGTTCAGTTCAAGTCTCGGCAGTGTTGGAGGCTGTTTCACTGGTGCTACCCTGGACCTGGAACATAACAAATTAGCTTGAGGCTCTCCATCTTCTTTCCAACTGATGACGTATATGCACGCTCCGTAACCCTTGGCAGATGCGTCAGCAAAGCCATGCAAGATGATATCCTGAGTTATATTTCCTGGATTGACATTACGTGGAATCTCCAACGAAACCAAGGCCTGAATCGAACCAATGAACATCCTCCATCGTTCGAAGAGGTGCGAAGGCAATTCATCATCCCAATCAACCTTACATTTCCACAATTCCTGTAAGATAAGCTTGGCCTCCAAAATGATTGGACCAATGCAGCCGATGGGGTTATATATTTGAGCTATGACAGATAAAACATTTCGCTTGGTCACCTTCTCCTGGGGTACCTCCACATCATATTGAAAAATGTCTCTCCGACAATTCCACATAAGGCCTAAAGTCTTGGCTGCTTCCTGAGAGCTGATCACCAGTAATTCATCGCACTTGTTGGACGATGAAATCTGCTCCAAGACTTCTGAGCTGTTGCTTCTCCACTTTCGTAAATTCATTTGACCCCGAGAGAGCAATCTGTACATTTGTTCCTGCAACAAAGTGGCCTCTCGGACTGTGTTTGCACCTGTGATTAGGTCATCCATGTAAAAATCCCTGGACAAGACCTCTGCAGCTTCGGGAAATGCAGCCTTCTCCAATATTGACAACTCCTTGAGACATCTCATTGCCAGCCAAGGCGCAGATTTCGTTCCATATGTCACGGTGTTGAGGGTGTAGATGTCTATAGGCTCTTGAGAATTTTGTCTCCACAAGATGCGTTGTAAATTTCTATCCTTTGACTTCAGGCTTATCTGCCGAAACATCTTCTCGATGTCAGCTGTCAAACCAATCTCGTAGCACCTAAATCTCAGCAGCAATTCCACGATGCTCTTTTGCAAATTAGGGCCTGGCAAAAGCCTGTCATTTAAAGATGTTCCAACTGTAGTTCTCGCTGAGGCATCAAATACTACCCTCAGTTTTCTGCTCAAACTTGAATCACGAAGAATAGGTTGATGTGGAATGTAATACATCTCGGTGTCCTCCTTTTGCATTAAGCTACATTTCGACATGTGTCCTAAGGTCTCATATTCTTCCAAAAAATGTGAATATTTCTCTTTCAACTCAGGCTGTTTCACAAACCTGTTTTCCAACTGCTTGAGCCTTTTGACTGCGTTGTGAAATGATTCTCCCAGGACCACTTCTGGATTCTGAGGCAATTCCACCTCAAACCTGCCATTTTCCTTTCGAACATAGGTTGCCTTAAAATTTTCTTCACAAAATTCGTCTTCATTGTATGCTGGTGATTTGTAACCAACCTCTTCTACTTGCCAAAAGCGTTCCAATTTATCTTTCAATGAAGAGTGAGCCACAAGGTTGCAGACTGCCCCAGTTATTTGCTTTGGCTTATATGAAAGTTCTCCTCCAATTATCCATCCCAGATGTGTATTCTGAAGAACCAGCTTTTCTCCTCTGGTGATAGTCTCCCCTGGCAACAATAACTGCCAAAAGAGCCCAGCGCCCAATAGCAAATCGATTGCACCTGGCTTGTCAAAATTCGGGTCAGCCAGATCCAACTCCTTTGGAACAAATAACTTTGTCCTGTTCAAACGAACCTGTGGCAGGTTCTCTGTTATTATTGGAAGTACCAAACAATCTTGAGATTCTATGAATCTAGATGTCGTGGAGGCTATCTTGATTTGCACCGATTTGCTGATGTTAACCTGAGCTCGATTAACACCACTAATTGGAATCTCTACACGTCTAGTTGGAATCTTCAATCTGTTAACCAATTCCTGAGTGACCATATTTGACTGCGAGCCTGGGTCCAGTAGAGCTCTACATGATTGTAGGTTTCCATCCACATCCTCCACGTAGACCATCGCTGTCGATAATATCACTTGCGATTGTTGTGCAGGCATACAATAAGTAACCACAGATGGGCTTGCTGCTGATTGGCTATTTGCATCTTTTGACTGACCTTGAGAAACACCATGTAAAGACGACTTTTCCCCAGCTTCTACGAGTCCCGACTGAGATGCGTCGTGGTTGTTTGAAGGGTAATGTAGCAAAGTGTTGTGATGGCCATTGCACTTTCTACATTTTGACGATTCACAATCCTTTCCAATATGGCCAGTCCCCAAACAGTTGGTGCATAATTTGAGTCGTCTCGTTTCGTTGTACCTTCCACGTGGAGCAACTTAAATAGAATTTTATTTCGTATTATATTTAATTTTGTATATGTATAACATTTTAAATTTATTTTCAGGATATTTCTTTTGCATTTATTGACTTATTTATTTACAATTAGATAGTCTTTTCTTTTCATAACTTCAGTGATTTTCGAAAAATAATAAAGTGCAGTAAAATTCAGATTAAATTAGTGATTCGTATTTCAGTTTTTTTTTGATATTATTAGTTTAGCTTTTTTTTTCTCGCCAACTCACTCGTAAAGTTTTTTTTACTTTCTTCGTTCAAAATAAAATTAAATTCAGGCCGAAAGACAAAGAGTCATATATCGGGCGGTAATATTAACAATTTCAAACGGGATTGAAATTACCGTGCCGTGCAAAATTATATTTTTGCTTTTGATAGTTTTTTTGAAAAGTTGAGAAGCAGGAGGAAGAATGAACACTCCCTTCTTCAACTTGTGACGTAATTTCACGTGGTTTCGTCACAGTATATTCACAAAGTGTGACTTTGTTGAAGTCGTTTTTTTTAATTAATTTAATTTTAAACTTTCTTTAAGCACAATTTATCTGCCTGTTGTTCAATGTTTACAGATAAATTTTTGATTTGAGCTAATGGCTGGATGAATTGGGACCGAATTTTACTATTTTGATGGATTTGGATGCTTGATGTGGTCCACGACTGCCGGAAAGTTTTGAATTTTAAACGTAAAATCCTCCTGGTTGCAGAATTTAATTGTAGTAACTGAACCGACGGTTTTGCCACCTCACTCTGAGGGGGGTAAGTCGGGTAATGCTCGTAAGATTTCACATCAGCCTGCTGTGCCGAAATCCGATAAAACCTTGATGCGAGGAACTTCCGGAAAGTCCCATGAACCTTCCCGTAAGGAATTTTACTGTTTTGGATGTGGGAAACCGGGGGTTATTCGTCCTAAATGTCCGGTGTGTAATCCAGTAAAGTCAAAAAACTAGTAGGGGGGTCGCACGGGAAAATTGTCAGCACTGACCCCAAAACAAATTCCGTGGTTCGCGAGATCGAAGCCACCGATTCTTTCCTCGGGAGTGCTATCCCGTGCCGTTCCGGGGAAAACCGTTGTTTTCTTGAAATTAAAATTGGAGATATCAGAGTCACCGCACTATTTGATTCTGGGTCGTCCCATACGTTGGTGGGGCCTGATGTCTATCAAAAGTTGTCTACCCGAGCGATTAAGGGTGTTGAAGGACCCCTGGCCAAGGTATCGTATCCTAACGGTGTAAAGGGAACAATACGAAACCTGGGGCCACATACGGTAACTTTGGGGAAAAATTCAGAGAAATTGGACCTCCGTTATTTG
>JABFQA010002262.1:0-11627 GCA_022817065.1 Probaryconus sp. ZL-2020 | reverse complement strand
CGTTTTATAAATAAAATACGTTCCTGCGAATAAATAATTCATCGCAATAAATAATAATAAGAAACGTTGAATTAATATTTTCAATTATTTATTGAATATTTAATTTAAAAGAAAAATAATGCTCGTTTAAGTGCTCGAAGAAAGTAATGAAAAACTTTTCTTTGAACGTAATTTTCTTTTCCTTTTTTTTTTTTTTTTGATAACAAAGAAACGCGACTTAGGAAAACCAGAAAGAAAGGATTTCATAAAAGAAAATCATAACGAATGAATATTGTACTGTCCAAGTTTAGATGAATAAGTATGAGTCTTGTATTTCTCGAAAGACAAGCGATCGATCCATTTCTGCAGCTTTAATGGCGACTCACGGCTCATGGTAAATTACGCGCCTTCGCAACATGGCAAATGGTTGATTCGAGGGGACTTTGCAAGACGTGGGGTCAATAATACGAAGAGCCATCTCTGTTTATTCTCTCCCCTTGTCTAACGTTACTTTTTTTTCCTTCTTTTTTTTCGTAAAATTAATGTTTCTGCACAACAGTTTTATTATCCTTGTTCCTTTTTTATCAGAAGGAGCTATTCTTTCTATATAAAAGTTTTATGAAAAGAATGAAATTGAAATGAATATGAAATTTTGAAAAAAAAGTGCATACTTGAGAATATTGATTATGTTCGAGTCAATGCAATGGCGCGTATAAGAAATGATAGAAATGCCTTCGCATTTGACTGTTGTCGTATATACAGAATGTATATATATGACAATTTGACAATCCAAGAGAATCGTGAAATTGAAGAATTGAATAAACAGATGAAAGACTGACCCACGAAGTCATAAATTCTATTGAGTGAAAAGATGTTGAATGAATTTCAAGAAAGTATGTAATATCAACGTCACACGTCATGGTGAGGGAGAGAGATGGGACATCGAATAATCGCGTACAACAATCAGTCACGATCGCATTATGCCTCGAATAAGAAAAACTCGTAGGCGTATCGATGCGACAAACTATTCGCCACGAGTGATTCATAGATAAATAGTCATTGCATCGACGATACAGTCATTCGTTACGAAATTATTGTCTCTTCGCGTTATTCAACGATTTCAGGATAAATTCGCGAAAAAAGTAAGAGGAAACACGAATTAATGTATCAATCATATCTGACTCACGCGGACTTTGAATCTTTAATTGAGACGATTAGAATTTTAATAGGTGTCAATTAATCGGTGGAAGAATACCTTAAACGTTTGATTAATTCGTTTACAATGTAACAACAAATCAGGAAAATTGGTCGAAGATTTATCGCGTCGAGAAAAGGTAATTAATTAGGAAACCAGTTTTCTCAGTAAACAAGTTGTTTCCAAAAAGGGAACACGAATATATGAATCTTTCTTTATTTAGACCATAAGATGACAAATTCTCGAGGATTCATAATATAATTGTCAATAATAAGTTGTTGTAAATTTATCACTGGTGATCTGTTGTGAGTCACAAAGATTTTTTTTTTTTTTTAATTTAGATTGTTCATTATAATTTCATGATCCACACAGATGTGCAAGCGTAAAAATGTTTCTCTTTTTTTCCTTTCTTCTATCTTAATTCCAGCAGCCAATGTTAAATAGCATCTCGTAAAAAGTTTCGCATAATCGTGCATGATATACGACGACGTTGTAACTCATTACGACTTATTATATACAAAACACAAGTACGCTCTCATTAAATCATAGGGGACATTTTTTTTTTTTTTTCCAACTTATTCCTCGGAGTTACGAGGGGCATTATTCAACAATAAATCTAGCAACAAAATTAATTAACCGAGCCATTAAATGTGCCACTAATTAATAATAATTGTGCCGTTCGTATCTTTGTCAAAAGATTCGTTTTGAAATTTACACATATATACGGAAAGGAAAGCGCGATTAAAAATATTAACGACACGAAGAAGGATGAAAAGGAACGAAAGATGAAATCGTGTAACTATTAATATTATTCTCAATTAATGATCAGAGACGTATCGCGCGAAGAGATAAGTTTCAGTTTAGAATGAAATTGAATTAAAAGGGACACTATCTGTCGGATGAAATCCGGTTTCACTGGACGAGGATAATTCGGGACCTGGGTGTGGTTTCTCGAAAACATAATGGCAACAATGAAGCTCGTTGCGGGAGTCATGTCTGCGCTGTAGTCGATATATAATCCCGGCGACGACTAAATCGAGAGGACCGTCCGTCGCGTTAATTGTGTATAAGCGCGAACCATGTCCTGTGTAATCATTTCGGTGAATTGCTCTTGAGTTTTATATCGAATGGCACTAAAAGGATCCCTTTAATTAAGGACAATTTCAAACCAGCGTGTGTTGGAATAAAATATATTATATATATATATATATATTCGTTCCTAAAACATCACGAGAACCGGAAATTGAGATTATGACGGTTATTACTCTAATAGGAAAATTTTTCAATTGGCGTAAAATTAACGTAATAGTTAAATTACACGTTCGTTTATGCAAGATTAGCAAAGACTGTGATTATTTAATGTTGCACAAAGGTGTCGAGGGAACGAAGAATTTCTTGTGAAATCCGTACGCTTGTGTACGAGCCTTAATGCGTTCTGTTGCCTATGAAATGGATAATTATAAATAATTTCATTGTGATTCTCGAATAAATATCTCGACGAGGCAAATGCTTGTAATCTGACTCACTGCGCCGGAAACTTGTACGCCAAGTCGAGACAAGGTCTTTGATAAAGACTTCCTTGTTCTATTTCCGGATGAAATTGAAGGAAAAAAAAAAAAAAAGTATAACACGCGTTCGTGTAATTACTTATTCCAGAGCAATGTTTTTACAACGCAACACAAACTACGGTAAATAAAACAACAAATAGGAAAAGGAATTAATTTTCTTTCAACATCTGTCTTCGAAATGAGACGACGATTTTCTCGAAAGTTAAATTTTTCTCAAAACAATGGATTAAATGAATAAGAAATATAATAGATTATTGTACGGGATTATTTTCTTTTTTTCTGAAAAGCCAAAGCTCATCAAAAGGCAATAAAAGGCGAATTCACGTGAAGCCGTGTGTAATTGTCGAATATCCGAGATCAAATATTTGTCGAACAAGTTGTCGCCGGAGGATCGATGTTTCGTCACCGAATGATCGTGGATTTGAATGCAGCGCGAAGTCTGCAGTCAGGTAAATCGGTGAGCTTTCGAGGCGACTGTCGATGTCACTCCAGAGAGACGCGATGATGGAAAAACAAACACGCAAACAAACCTTATCGTGGAACTGGAACGTACATGTCGCGCACGAGCACGAGCAGTTAATTATTGACAAGTACCCGATTGGGGTTCAACGGCTTATATGCAAGTACCAGGCTAATCGGGCGCACAAACAGAGGCCGACTAATTGCCGATTGACATGTCAACGTTTCCATTGCATCGATAAGGTTTTCCGTGCGATCGATCGCGAAGATATACGATTGCTGAATTGAAAAACAATTGAGCTTAAAAGCGCCGTTTACAAGTCCTCGAATAACGTACCGTTTCCTATTCCAACGCGAGACTCCCAAAGGCGCATTTAAGGTGACTTTTAAGTTGCCTTTACTGTGGCATTAAATATTCTCTTAATGGTCCAAAGTCCGGGACAAAGAATTACTTTCGTCCTCTCGAGATAGTGTATCGGAATTCTTGTTTTCCATTTTTCTTTTCTACCGTCTGTTGTGGATTAATTGTAAAATTAATATCGCGAGTTTTCGTAGGGCCAATATTTAAGTATCTCGCAAAAGTAATTGATGCTTTAGAAAACGTATGGCTAAGTAGCTCGTAGACTCAGACTGTTTGTAGAGAAAGATGAGAGTCCCTTGAAACCACTCCTTTGACGAGTTCCTTTGATTTTCACTTAGACTTGATATACATTTCGTCTTAGTACCTCGAGCCTTTTGTGTTCATTATTAAAACTATAGGCGGTCTTACGATTCACTGAGGAATTGTTATAAACCAGAATTTGATCTTAAAATACCCCTTCGTCATCCTTGATAAGAAAAATAATGATGCAAAATGTCAAAACAACTACAATCATTTGAAAAATGAAATTATTTCAAGATTTCTACTCTCTTATATTTTTGAATATAATATAGTTTCTCTTATTCGAGAATTAATTTGAAAAGAAAAAACATTATTGTTTTTTTTTTTTATATTATTATTATTATCGTGTATTTATTAAAGAATATTAGATTCGATTAAGAAACAAGAGAATACAAAGGATTTCCATTTGAGTCGCGTGTTCGTGACATAACCTTTTTATACATTAAAAAAAAAAATGAAAATAACATATCAATTCAAGAAATGATGAAGCACTCGATCGAATCTGCCTACGTAACGCTCTGTGGAAAGATGCAGGCCTACTTTACGTTGGTTTGGTGACTAGCGGTTATTTCACCTTTTGTAGCGTTTTCCCGTGAGCACGAAACTCGCCCCCACGAACTTTCATAAAACTCCTTGGGTAAGTGTTTTTCTTTCGTTGAGTTTTCAACGATAACGTTGATTAATTAGACGGGCTTTTTACTGCTTGCCGTTACTTATGGAAAGCTTATTTTGATTCCACTTTTCAAAAGGAGGAAATGAATTGCGAGCGTTGGGAGACCAATAATCGCGAAAACGAGATTAAAATGAGCAATTCATCAATTTGATTGACGCGAACGTTCGCAAAAAGAATTTCTTTTTTTTTTTTTTTTCTTTCTACGCCGTTGGTCAAAGAAAGTAGGTAATTTGCAAAGATTTTGTTTTTGACAAACGAGACGCGCACACTTTCGCGAACGTATTTGCAAAGCTCGTATTTCTGCAAAAATTTCGTTACGAAGAAAAAAATCATTAATTAACAATATGAAGTAATCAACTAATTAAATCTTGGGCGTTAGTGTTTACTTATTAATGAGCCAGACGACAAGATCTGCAATAGCGATACTGTTTTTGAAACTTAATAACGAATGGCAAGTGAAATTGTATAACGTTGCAGTTTATCTGATAATATTTGTGCTTCAACAGCTGCTCGCGAGCCAACGTGTAAAGATAAAGTTGCGAGCCTCTGACGACAGCGAGAGAGGGTATGTTTATCCAAGGCGCGAGAGAAACCGGGCTCCGGAGCGTTTTGTCTTGCCGTAGAAAATGGAAATACAACGTTTAGGGCGCCACAAAAACTCACGATACGGTTCATACCATTCGCATGTGTCAAACACATTAACCCTCGAAATAGTTTAAGAAAGAAATAATGCTTTTCTGAAACTCAAAACGTATGAACTTCTCTGGACTATCGAGTTTCACTTAAAACAAGTTACAAAAAGGAAATATGTTTTTAATAAGCGCGCCTTAGATTCTGCATCATCTGTTTCTGAAATGTTTAATTCACATAAATGGTCATTAAGAATTTTCGTTCGGGGAATTTCTTTAATGAAAACAATTTCAAAAGATTGTTAAAATGAATTGAAAATTCAAAGAATGAGTAGAACAAAAAAAAAAAAGGAAATTAAAAGATACTAAATGTAAATTCGAGTCTTGAGTTCTGGGTGGATTGTGAAATGAGTCTTTTTAGGCGTTAACCTTTGTATTATAAAGGGCCTTTTGGCGTCGTTGTGTGTACGAGTAATGCTATTCAACGCTCGCATTAGCTCAAACTGGCTGCGTTGGTGTGTCGGAGTTTGAAACTGTGGTCCATTGTTAAGCCTGGAATAGATTTGGATCTGGCTGCTGCAGCGTCAAGAAGTCGAGTTTCTTTGAAGAGACTCGGTCACGGCGATGCTTCATTTCTTAAACGCTTTTTCTCCTTTTTCTACGCGCTAAAATATACCACTTGTCACATAATCGTGTTATTTTTCTGCTAATTTTAAATTTCGCTGAAGCGCTTTAAATCATTACACGAACAAGGCCAGTGCCAAATGAATTGTTTCTTTTTCCATTTCGAATGATGTTTTAACGGAAATTAAAATGGAGAATTTTTCAGTGCTTTTCATTAACGTTAACTATAAGTTGAATTATAAATTTTTATACTGAAAAAAGAAATGACCATGAAATTGTCATTGGCGCTTTCGATTTCAAAGATGCATTTCTTCATCTTTTTCACACAGAGACAAATGAAACTGAAACGCGACTGCCCTATAAACGAAAAAAAAAAAAAACCCCTTTGTTTGGTAAATCTTTTTACGTCCTCGCTGAACCTGTCATTACTGACAAAAAAAGGCCCATCTTTAAATACAGTCTTCAAGCAGTCAGGGTTGGAAATAAAGAAAAGTCGATCGAAAAAGTCGAATAACAGTAATTTAAATTTCTTCGTTCGAGGCTCTTCTTATTTGTCCTTCAGAAAAGGCGAGTTATTTCCATTCATAATTGTATTTTGAAAACGAACGGATCACGCTCGATTTCCGAGGGCTTTTATTTTTCTCTCTCGGTCGTCTTCTACGGTAATTTCCTTTCGCGAACAAAAAGCCGCGAATAATTTGGCGCACGTAGACGCACGCACGGAGATACGGATTCGCGTTCCCGATTCAACGGCCGTGGAAAGTTCGACGGTAATGTCACACGCGGCGGAAGTAATTTAGCGGTGATTCAGCGCATTTACATAATTGGACAAGATTGCAGTTGGACCCCCTTTCGCACTTAGCCTGCTGAGCTTTTTCAAGCGCATTTGTGGCTTTCACGATAAATTCAATTACACATCTTTATTCAGCAAGAGTTGGATAACACGGCAATGAATGGTTATCAAGTTTGGTAAACTCGAAAATTCGTTATTTCCATATTTATGTGAACGAGCATTCAATTTGATTGTAACTTTGATAGTGTTTCCGCTGTCTCTCTCTAAAAAGTAGTTACTATTTCGTAATTTTGAAAAACAAAAAAAAGAAAAAAAGGGAACAGTTTGGAACACTCAATGAATAAGTCATGCTTTCATCTGACCAAAATCCCGTTTTTTCTCGAACTTGGTCTCGAGTAAATGAATAATACTTTGTTTTGCCGTCATTACATTTATTCGCGTCATGTTTTTCTCGCAGTTTTACAGCGAGATTCTTTCACAGAATATTAGCAAAAGTTTGATCGTGAAAAAAGAAGGCGAACGTCTTGCGAAACGTTTTATCGTCGGACTTGTTCGTGGCTGTAGTGCATTTTAACTTTGCAAATTCTTTTTTATCCCCTTTTACTTGCCATTGGAAATGTTTTCGACCGGCGCCACTGCTGTGACTAATCCAAAACCGCACATTGCAGTTTCGCGAAGATGGGCGAACAAAAGTTTTTTTTTTTCTTCCTTTCTTTCTTTCTTTCTTTCTTTCTGTCTTCGTTCTTCCTTCTTCTTCGTTTGCACAAACAAAACGAGAAAAAGCTCCGCCGATTTATTGGTATAAAAATCCTTTAAGATTCAACGTACTGTAAAAATTAAGTGAAATTAAACGTTTGCATTATCGCCGTAATCTCGAGACTTTTAAATAAAATTGAACTGAATTATTATTTCCTCGGATTAAAAAAGGGGGGAGTGAACATTTATTCCGCGACGCTTTCTTGGATAATTGTGTCGTAACGATTTTATGCAACGGTGAATTCGCGGTGTCACTTTGGCCCTCGGTCTCGGTAATAATCGTTCGACTTTTTTTCCGCCGAACAAGTCGTCCGATAAGCCTTGGTTATCTCGCTTCATTTTGCACGCATTGTTAACTCTCGACTGTTTACCGTAACATCATTCGCACAGCGAACGTCCCGTCGACGTTTATTTACGTTGCAGTTTACGGTTAAGCAAACATAAAGAACACCGTTTTGGAAATTCTGCCAAGAATTGCGGGTCATTTAAAGGTTAATTTATTTTTCCATACTCTCGACGTGTATACGAGTTCCACATATATTTAGCTGCGCCTCAGGCGTAGGTACCAATTTTCCTTCTTCAAGACGTTTGGTTCTCTCTCGTTCTCTTTATATTATTCACTATAATAGCGCCATAAAGTTTATGGCGATCATAAACTACTTATGCTCTAGTTTAATTTTTATTATTATTATTTTTAAATTTGATGATAAACTAAATAATGATAAGGAAAATTACGCGAAGTAAAATTTCGGAGAACCCCTATACCAATTCCTATTGAATTCTAATATTTACGCCGTTACAACCGTAACTTCCTCTCTCATTGGAGTTACAATAACGTTTCCTAAAATGTATACAAGCCAACTGTCATTTCAATAGCCGGGGTGATTGGTGCCTTCGAAAAAACATTTTCCACAGAAGTAACATGACTCGAGCAATTCCGAGTCACTCAGCTCTCAGATGCGGACAGAACTGAGTGCCACATAATACCCTGAATGGTCGAACCAGATATATAGGCCTTCCCTGAGTTGGCCAGTTCGTGTATTACACACACACACAGATGCAGGAGTAAACGCACAGTCAGATACGCCATATGGCGTACGTGGCACGCGTCGTGGAAATTGGAAAGGGATTGGTTCGGATGAAAAGCCCCACCGGAAGGAGCCAGCGCCGAATGAAAGTCTGGCACAATGGACTCCACCGCGGAATAAATGTCAATACAGGAGACCGGAGTTGAATTATCGCGTTCATCCCAGCTGGTCAAATAATTTTGTTGGAATTGCAGAATTTGTAACTGCAGTTCATTGTGATCGATGGCCATTTATATCGACCCATTTGTTGCGGGAATTTTCCGAGAGTTTATATTGTCGCGCGTTGAGTTTGATTTTGTTCCGAGGTGACTTTGATTCAGGTGGAAGATGGATGCTTATTGCACAAAGTCTTCGGGTTCAACTTGCGGCGAACTAGTGGATTAATATTTCCTGAGAGAATTTCCACGTTGTACGTGGTAAATTGAAAAGTTCCAACCATTCGATTATTTTTCGTGATGTAAGAAATTCGGAAATTGGGTTGATACTTTAGAGTTCGAAGTTTCGGACGATGATAAAAATTGTTTGGCAATGAAAACAGGTCAAAACAAAGCTTTATCATGTTATAAAGCCAATGAGAAATGCTTCATCGTAATCCAACAATGTTTATCCTTTACAAAAATAAACCGTATCTTAATTCAAGAACGCAAGAACGTTGTTAACGAGCTCATAAAGAACACGATGCCAGTCGGCCATTAGGGACCCTTTTGAAACTCTCTTAGGGTTTGACTCCAGTACCTCGATTATGGCTGTGTGCAGTCTTGAACTGAAGAGTTTTCTATTGGCGCTTTTATGGCACAATGGTTTTGGAAGGTTGTGCCTGTAGAGATTTTAAAACATCAACTAGTTGTAGCGAGTTGTGTGCCGCACGTGGGCGATGGCATTTCTTTTGAAGCTGCTGGAATTCGTTAAACACAAACGAATAACATTTTTCAAGTTTTTGACCTGAACGCAATTGAACGCTTCTATCGCTCGTTTTATGGCGAACATATTGTTCGACCCCAAAAAAAAAAAAGTGTTTCAGATCATATTTTGAAAGAAAAATTATGAATCGCGAAGAATTCATTTTGTTTGCAGAAATTTCGAATTTAAATATAAAATAAGCGTTTTGTCTTTTATTGCTACACAAAAGTAAATGAAACAATGGTATTGCATCAAAGTACATTGCATAAAACGTTGGACTTTTTTTATGCGCCATAACTATTGGTTATTGGCAATTATTGTAACGTACTAGAAAGCCTGACATGCCGGATTATCTGTTACACCAAACACTCGATGATTTACCGAATGTCTTGACGCCGTTGTTGTAATGCATCATAATGTCAAACTGAAACTGCAAACTGCATTAACGTAATTATTTCAAATTAAAGTCCAAATTTGCATTCGGCTCATAATTCAATTCAACATTTGCAATGTCACGTTCGCAAAATAATTCCAAATTCAATGGATCATTCTTTTAAACGTCGTTCAGTTAATTAAACTAAAAACAAAAGGAACCCGAAAAATAAATCGCACAAATGTAGTAATAACGACGAACGATGAAAAGAGCAAAATCGGCGATTTTCGTTTCCGATTTAGCGGAGCTGCTTTTTTTCTGGATTGAGTGAGTGACAAAAAGCTCGGGGTGAAAAAGCGCGTTTTCGGCATGCTCGGTTGAGCTTGTTACGGTTATAGCAGCGGTAGAAAATCGACGACGATGGCAAAAGTAAAGGAGACGGTTGCGCGCTTGAACAAGGAGGGAGGATGAGCAATAAAGAGAGTATTTTTGAACAACGCTACAGACTGCCAACTTGTGCCTGTCTCTGCGTTGGAGCGCACACCATACGCCGAGGGGAACGAGGGGGGTGATGGGGGAGAAGGGAAGAAGGGATAAAAGAGAGTCGAGTAATAGTAATAGTAGTAGTAGTAGTATTGGTCTGATAATATTTAGAGTTGAGAGTCGAGCAATGCTCGCATGATCCATATGGACCTTTCAATCAGAAACCCAGGCATTCTGAAATTAAAATAAAGGAATGATTTAACGATATCTCATTTGGCAACGCACTGGAATTGAGAACAGATTATCCGTCAGCAAAAGCAAAAGAAATTTTAACGATTGATAAATCAAATTTCACAATGAAATTTATAAGCAAAAGTATTTTATTAATAATGTTGTTATTGAATTGGAATTTATTCGTTGAATATAATTTCTATTCAGTATTGATTGTTAAATTAATGAGTTTATAGGGATATTAATTTGCACAGTAATCATCATTTTCAAATACAAATACGAATTATATTATACGAATCGTGCAAAGTTCGTTTCAGTGATGTTTCGTATATTCGTATATAAATAATGTATAGATAAATTAAATGACGACCAATGTGTATTGTTTGATATATTATTTAGTATTAAACGTGGGATACATGAAATGAGTCAAATTAATAATTGGTATGAAATATCAGAACGTGTAAACGTAGAAAAGTATACTAAAACTGATGTTATTTGTTATAACCATTTTGAGTAAACTATTATTATAAAAATGATTGTTTTATAGAAGTCAATTTGCTTAATGGATATTCGGCATTTTGTATACATTCTTGAAACGTCAAATAAACAGTTAAAGCTATTAAATTTGTATTCTAACTCGGTAGGAGACCGAAGATAGGATGGATTCAGTAGCGACACAATTTTCACAAATAAAGTAGTTCAACTTTCTGAATGTGAATGTATTTGTCAAATGTTTTATATTATGATAGATTATTATTGATTGATACAATCACAATTTTTTCTACACATAACAAAAAACAAAAATATTGGAAAATTCAAAGAGTTATCGTAAAACCATTACTTCGAAAGAAACTGAATTTCTGCTTGAACAGTTAGTCGCTTATTTCGAGTCAGTTGGGGACGCACCGTTGACGCGAGAAAAATGCCCCGGCAGTCTTAAACATCGACGGCGTGTACTTTAAAATAGACCGAGTGGGAAGAATGAATTACACCAAAACAAAAAGGCCAACAAAAAAATTTCTGTAACTGAAAACCTCGCGACTATTTAATCGGGAGTCGCGTGATAAATGGCGGAGTTGAGATTACTGCAAAAAAATGACGATTTTGCACCGAGCATTTTTGTCACGGGGCGTTACAAAAATAGAATAAACGACCGTGACAGTTGTTTGTCTCGTATTTTTTTTTTTTTTTTTTTTTTTTTTCCCTTTTTTTTAT
>JABFQA010002261.1:0-11627 GCA_022817065.1 Probaryconus sp. ZL-2020 | reverse complement strand
ATTTATAGACAGAATAATAGGTATAATGTTTTAAATTCATTTGTATTATAATCTACGAATTTTAAAATGATAGGTAATATATAATTTATTTTTAAAAAAGTCAAAATTCCTTTATATTATATAAATTTTGTAAAATATCACGGGCATTGGGACTGTCACGGCCATTGGGACATTTACCTTATATTATTTACCAGCTGTCATATTTTTTTCACAATAAAATTAATCACATTTCAAATTACTTTTTTAACTGTTTAATTAATAACACTAAAACACAAATTCTCTTATAATGATGATGATGAATCAATTCTTTAAATTAAAACACTTCTGTCATCTTTACATTATTTTATTATATATTATTATTTTCAAATCATCTGTCATTCTGTCATATTATATTAGATTCGATTTTTTATTCAAAAATAACCAATCACATAGCATTTTATAATCTAACAATGCTATCGCATCACGCGGCCAACTTCTCTGGTAACACAAACTTTTTTATAGTGGATTTGAAATAGCAGGTACTACTCCAACAAGATTCTTCATTATTCTCAACTTGATTGATGACAATCCTTTAGTAAATATATCAGCTGCTTGTTGATCTGTTGATATATATTTCACTTCAATATTCTTTTCGTTAACCAATTGCCGAACATAATGATATCTTGTCTCTATATGTTTCGATCTTTCATAAAAACCTGTACTTTGCATATATTTGACAGCACTTTGATTATCAATTTTGTAAAATTGGAATTTTATTTTTATCTAAAACCCTAATTTCTTTTAAAAGTCGATCCAGCCACACAAGTGATCTAGAAGCTTCATTTGCTGCTACATATTCTGCTTCCACTGAAGAAAATGCTACACATCCTTGTAATTTACTTCTCCATATTACTGGCCCTCCATTCAATTTAAGTAAAATACCAGTTGTTGATTGTCGTGTAGCTTTATCACCTGCATGATCTGCATCACTATATGCTTCTAATTTCAAATTTTGTGTCTTCTTAAATTGAATACCTTCTGTTATTGTAAACTTCAAATATCGCAATATTCTTTTCAGTAACGAAAAATGCGCTTGTGTAGGTGAATGTTGAGATCTGGAAGCAACATTAACTGCATACGATAAATCAGGTCTTGTTCCTAAAGTTAAATATAATAAACTTCCAACAATTTCTCGATATAAATGCGTATCTCAAATAAAGGTGATTCTTCTGATATCCACCCTGGTTCAATTGGCAACGATAAAGGTTTTGCAACTGTCATTCCATATCTTTCTAAAATTCTTCTCGCATAATTAGTTTGATTTACATGAATACAATCATTGAATTTTTTAATCTGTAAACCAAGATATGAATTGCCATTTTCTATTGTTATCTCAAAACGATTAGATAAGTTCTCTAAAAATTTATTAATAGAGTTAGTAGAACCAAAAATTAATCCATCATATACATGAAAGAGTAAAATTATATTATTATCAAAAAACATGCATGGATCAGCATTACTCTCCTGTAAATGACATTTTTTAAGAAAATTAACAAGGCATTCCTACCAACATTTTGATGATTATTTTAATCCATACAAACTCTTCAATAACTTGCATACTCTTCCTGAACAATCATCATATCCTTCTGGTTGTTTCATGTAAACATCTTCTTTTAATATCCCATTAAGAAATGCTGTTCTGACATCAAGTTGTTTTATTTCCAAATCATTCTGAATTGCCAAACTCAAAATCACACTCATCGTCTCAAATCTAGCTACAGGACTAAAAGTATCATTATAATCTATTTCTGGTCTTTGAGTGTATCCCTTAGCTATTAATCGTGCTTTATAACGAATAACTTCATTATCAGAATTGAGTTTTGTAGCAAAAACCCATCTATTTTCTACTACTTTCTTCTTATCTGGCAAATCCACTAGTTTCCAAGTTTCATTCTTCTTTAATGAGCCCATTTCTTCATCCATAGTTGTTTTCCAATTTTGTGCATGTTCTGATTCAATAGCTTCCTTAATATTTCTTGGTACATTATGAAGTGACATGATTCTGGGTTGACCATTAAATTCTTCACAATAACGCAACGGCTTCTGTATGTTTCGACAATCACGCAAAACATATCATTCAATATTAACATTTTCTGTCTGCAAATCTTGAACACCTTGAACATCTTCATCTTCATTACCAGCAAGATTTTCAGCATCTTCAAATGATTCATCAACATCTTCGATCTGTTCTTCAATTTCTGCAACATGTTCATCCACATGGACATTTAGTTCTTCAATATTTTCAACATGGTTTATTGCATTTTCATCACATCTATCTTGTTTTAGTTTTCAATGGTCGTTGCAATTCTTTATCTTTAAATTTGATATCTTTACATATGTCAACAGATTTCTTTTGTGGAAAATAAATACGATATCCACAATCATCATATCCAACCATATACCCATTTATAGATTTAGCATCAAACTTCTTTCTTTTTTGTGCAGGTATCCATGCAAAACACTCACTTCCAAAAATCATTAAATTATCAAATCGTCCTTTCTTTTGTAAAAATATTTCAATTGGAGTTTTATTTTCAATTTTTGTTGGAGCTGTTCGATTTAATGTATAAGTAGCAGCCATAATAGCTTCACCCCATAATGATTTTGGAAGATGATGAGAAGAACATAGCCAAGAACGAGCCATCTTACAAAGGATTCTATTTTCTCGTACAGCAACGCCATTCTGTTGTGGAGTATATGGAGATGTTATTGAATGTTTTAATCCTATAGAATCAGTAAAATCATGTACATCTTGATTATTAAATTCAGTTCCCCCATCTGATGATGGGGAAACTGGCAGAATATACGTAGCAGAAGATAGGAAATATCAGTGATTCTCAACGCAAACAGTCAATGTGATAGATTATATTGAAATTCTGCTTGAGCAAATTATGAGTAAACATAGAATCCTTATTTAAACGACAAACAACAATTTCAGAAAGTTTAAACAATACAGCTAATTGTTATAAACAATTACAAACTGAAATTGTTATACGCTAAACTTTTCTAGGGCTATTGAAAGAGTTCTGTGCTTGAGCAAACGTTGAGCAAACACAGGATACTTTGTTCTTACTCCAAAAATAATCTCAGATAGTTTCAACAATTATTCAATTGTTATAAACAATTGTAGACTGATATTAAGGTTTTTTGTAATCTTCTGCTGGGCTGTTTAAAGACTTCTGTGCTTGAGCAAACGCTGAGCAAACACAGGATACTTTGTTAATACTCCAAAATTAATCTCAGATAGTTTAAACAATTATTCAATTGTTATAAACAATTGCAAATCTAAATTAACGATTTTTCTAATCTTCTGCTGGGCTGTTTTAAGACTTCTGTGCTTGAGCAAACGCTGAGCAAACATAGGATACTTTGTTAATACTCCAAAATTAATCTCAGACAGTTTAAACAATTATTCAATTGTTATAAACAATTGCAAATCTAAATTAAGGTTTTTTGTAATCTTCTGCTGGGCTTTTAAACGACTTCTGTGCTTGAGCAAACGTTGAGCAAACACAGAATACTTTGTTAATACTCCAAAATTAATCTCAGACAGTTTAAACAATTATTCAATTGTTATAAACAATTGTAGACTGATATTAAGGTTTTTTGTAATCTTCTGCTGGGGTGTTTAACGACTTCTGTGCTTGAGCAAACGCTGAGCAAACACAGGATACTTTGTTAATACTCCAAAATTAATCTCAGACAGTTTAAACAATTACTCAATTGTTATAAACAATTGTGAACTGAAATTGAGGTTTTCTAAATCTTCCATGGCTTTTTTCGTGTTTGAGCAAAAGGTGAATATTTTATTATTATTCCAACAATTTCACATAGTTTAAAAAAATCATTTATTTGTTATAAACAATGAAAGGGCGTGACTGTTTTGCTGGGGATCTTTTGCCAGTTTGACCATATTGTTTTTCGAAAATATTTACTTAATTTTACAGAATTTGACGGAGTTTTTCAATGAATTTGCTCCACAAGAGTAGTTTTCGAAATATTATATTTTTTAATATGCAACTGTTATTAAACTCATTTAATTTTTCTTTTTTTAGAATTTATAATTTTCCATTTCTCTCTTATTATAAGCAACATACGTAGTTCTTACGCGATCTTTGTTTACAAGCACCGTGACCTTATAAGTTTTACTTTGTCTTACTCATATAAGTCGGTTGTCTATTGCTCAATGATGTGATGGCGCATCAATCACTATTTTTTGTTTCATTTATAATACTTGCCCAAAGCTGCACAATTACGCGTCGAAGAGCATTTTGTTTTTGTTTAATGTGAAGATTTGTGTTCAAGTTTTATGTGGTATTTGTAAATACAACCCATGGGATTTTTTTTTATGGTAAGTGATACTTTATGGGGCTTTAAATACTTCTTTATGATGTAGTGCTCGCTTGTAGACTGTCGGAGTTATCAACTTCAAAAGGGGTGATAATTGTAATGCCAGAGGGAGAAAGTTCATCATCACGTAATTATTTCAAATTTAACCCTGAAAGGCTACCGTTTTTTCAACCAACATAAAGGTTTAACGTGGATCACTTGTATTCAACGTTAGTGTTTTCACCTATAAAGTGACTAAAATGAATAAATAAAAATTTGTCAACTATCTTTTTAATATCTCCTACGAATTACGAATATAAGTTTTAATATATTTGAACAATTTATTATGTTAATAAATTACACAAAATAGAGTGTTTCACGTGAAATGGGCAAACGGCAGGTCACGAGTGACCCACATTAAACCTTTGAAGGTTAACTCTGAATTCAATAGATTTATTTCAATGTCATTTCGTAAATGCATGATTCATTTCCTTACATTTTAAGATTATTTTTGTTTGTGGAAGTAATGTTTTAGGAAATCGATTTCAAATTATTTTTTTAAATTTTCTCGTGTTGGGATGGAACTGAGACCTTTGAAAAAAATATTTAAAAAAATAATTACTGAAGATAAATAATGACAAGGCAATATTTAAAAAAAAATTCGTATATTACCGTTAATGAAATATATTTTGTAAATGAATAGTTACGACCGGGAAGTAATAATTTTGTACTACTCCTTACTCTCTTCGAGTAAGTTAAATTGACCCTCATATCAACGACACTTGAACGAACGTAGTTGTTTAGCAGCGAGTGCATTGAAACACTCTTTTTCATAGAAATTCGATTTTTGAAAATATATTAAATTATTCAAAGTAATTTTTGGTATTGAAAAACAGTATCTGATTTTGCAAAGAAAGGTATTCTCGGTTGTTCCACGAATGACGACAACTTGCTACCGGACAGACCTCAAGGGAGTACTACAATTTTGTATTTTTATATTATCATTTGGAAATGTTATAGTCTTTCGAAATGAGCATGTTTTTGATGAAACAATTGCTTTTCTATTTTCCAGATAATTAAATTATATGTGCTTCTTGGAAATTACATTAAATTTTGGAAAATGTAAAGCAAGATGAAATACTTTCTTCAATCAAATTGATGATTACTAACTTTCTATAAACAAAACCATATGAAATGTGAAGTGATATAAAAAGCATGAAGTGAAGCTACCGTATCAACAATGTAGTTCCACAATGTAAATTAGGCATGTTAGCTTTAAGTTGTTTTTAAGTAATTTTTGTATTCTATTTTACTTAAAATTATTAAGTCTATTTAATGTAAATTTTTGTTATTGTAATTTGATTATGTATCTTTAATTTCATTATGTAAAAGAGCTGCAGTATATTAGACAATAACAATGTAACTAATTCTACTTTACATCCTATATTCCATTATAATATTGAAGTTGCCAAGCATTTCATTATTACTATCAGTGGAATTTTGAAATTCATCATTGAAACTGTTTTCGTCCCGATTTTTGCAAATTAAAAGAAACAATGCCTCCCCCCGCATTGATAAGTAACGCAAATATTTTACAATCTTTGAATAATTTAAACGTTTTTAAAGACCAGAAATTGAAATGTCGTTCGGATCCTGTCTGGTTTACCATTGCAGAAAAATTAAACAATGTAGTTCAACCTGTCAGTATATTCCATTACGTTGACAAAAATAAGAACGGGATTCAATCTTTAATTAGACACAATAATGCATTAACTATTCAGCAAAAGAACAATAATTTATCCAATAATAATAATACAAATACTTTTGAAATGAAACACTCTAATAATAATGCTCATGCAAACAATGAATTTATCACACGAGATGAATTTATCACACATTTATCTAAACCTGTTTCTTCGGATAATTCTACTCTTGATGAGGCCATTAGTTCTTCTATACAAAATATATCTCCATCATTAACAGAAGTCACTGATAATTACGATAAAAATGAAAAACCTAATTGCGATATCAGCAGCAATATCGCAGATTTATCAATTGTGAATACTGATGATGTTATAACGGGTGATAATTTACATGAAAATTTAAGTAATGATTTGCTAAACATTTGCAGAAATGTGAAAATTATGGTTCAACGATTACCAGATTCATCACCACCAAAACCTATAGTTGACAATTACGATGAAAATGAAAAACCTGATTGCGATATCAGCAGTAATTTGTTAAACAGTTGTAAAAATATGAAAAGTATGGTTGAAAGATTGCCAGATTCATCACCGCCAAAATCTATAGATGATTGTGCTAATTTTAAGTATTTTAAATTGCCATCATCATTTCTTAAAAAGTATTATGCTGCTGATTCAAATCGATTAAAAAAAGGATGGTCATCAGAATTTTTCAAAATTTTTCTCAACGAAAATCCATATTGTGTTATAAATACTGAGTGGCATACTGTATGTCACGGTTCGAAGAAAAAAAATTTCATCGCTTTAATGCGCAAGCAAAATGCAAAATGGACGGATGTATGTCATTCAAATTTTATATAGACCATGATATCGATGTAAATTCTAATGCCATTGTGCATTACGTGGAATATGGAAAATATACACATAAAGAGAGAGACATAAACAGGCGAAATATAAGTGGTGAGGAAAGAGAGAAGTGCGCTGAAAAATTAGGTACAACGGCGCCCAGTGTTTATGCACTCCAATGTCTGAATGATGTACCATATGATATTTTAGAATCAGGAAACAGAAATGATGCACCGTCTGCAATGATACTTAAAAAGATTGCGCGAGAAAAGCGCTTGAAAGATGAGTTAGACAAAGACGAGCATACCGCAATTCTCAAATTCATGGAAATTTGTAGTCAAAAAGATGAATACGCGTCAAAATATTGTCCAGGATTTCTGCAAGGATATGGATTCAGTCCATTCTATCTCATTTTATTTAGTCCACTACAAATTCGGTATCTTACGCACTTAGCGACGAAGAAGAAAATCTTCTTACACCTTGACGCAACAGGAAGTATTATAACATTACCACAACAAGGTGGTAAGCGTCCGTTTTATTATGCGCTCGTTCTTCCTGGAACCGATGATTGCTCACCTATGCCAGTCGCTGAATTTTTGTCCTGTATTCATACAGTAACCTACATAGAACTATTTTTAAATGTAGTAAATCATGCAATGAAAAATCATACAAATCGCTCACCTGTGGTCTCCAAAATCGAAATAGATTTTTCTAGAGCATTAATTCAGGCTAGTTGTAAATCGTTTAATGGTATAGATTTGAAAACGTATTTAAATGAAAGATGGCTTGAAGTTACAAATGGGATATTAACTCCACTAAATTATCCGTTATACATATATGTTCCTCATATGTGATACACTCAGTTATCAAAAAAATTGAAAAATTTACAGACGATTATGATACTCAAAAACTTGCAACTATTTCAGTAACGTTGTTAATACATTGTGAAACTATCTCCGAAGCAACGATGGTTTTTGAAAACATAATTGAATTATTTTACTTAAATAAAAAAACACACAATTTTGAAAAGATCTTACAAAAATTCCAGAATATCGCGTCACTAAATGCAAATGATGAAGACATAAAACAGGAGCAGAAATATACAGTTAATCAGCATATCACTGAAGACGAGGAAAGTGATTCCGGATTGTATCGAAACTGTCCATTCTATATCTACTTTTTAAAGACATTAAAACAAAAACTATCAAAAATTAAAAACCTACAAACTGCAGATAAAAACATTTATTATCTACAAGAATTTTTCAATTATTTGTTGGATAAATTGTTGCCACTTTTCCCCCTATGGTCAGCTTTGATGATACGCAGATTTGACTTATCACGAGATTCAAACGCAACCGTTGAAAACTGGTTCAAGATAGTGAAAGAATGGTATTGGAAGAAAAATATGAAACAACCAATTCCTCGATTTATACGAAAGATGGAATCTCTTGTTATCCCTAAAGTAAAACATAGAATTTATGGACTAAAGACAAAACGCCAGTTACTGAATAGTTATGCAAAAAAAAAAATAAGTTTCCAAAGATATTGAAAAGAAATTCCAAAAATTTTTCAGAAATATTGAAAAGAAATTCCAAAAAAATCAAATTATCGAAACAGAAACTTTCAAAAATGATGAAAAACAAGGATTTGCATTTAAGTGAAGAAAAATGGTGCAGAAAAATTAAAAGGAAGACTGATTTAGGGGGTACTTTTAAAGCCATGCATAAGCACTTGAAAAAAACATTCAACGAACAGACAGAAATAAATACGGGTTTCACAATTTTGCCAAATCAACCTAATGTAGATGGAGATATTAGCAAAATAACTCCTGAAAACGATATCAAGCAATCTGATACTAATAACTTTACTGTAACCGAATTAAGTTCCATTATAGTGGGCGATACTGCAGATTTCTCAGATAAGAAAAATCATGAAGACATAAATCGAGAACTTACTGATAATGATGCAAATATTTCTGAAATAACTGAAGACATCAAGAATCCGTCAAGTCCAGTCGTCATAAGTGACACTGAAGATATTGAATTTTTGAATATAAAATGCAACCAAATAACAACTTCACAGGTCATAAATATGTTGTCATTACTTCCTAGAGATGGTTCCCTACCACCATGGTCGCAATGTGAGAAATATCCAAATGAAATGAAGGAAATAACCAAGATATGCGTTGAAAAAGTTAACATTACCAATGAAGATATAAATTCATTGAAACCAGATAAATGGTTGAATGATAATGTTGTAACTTCTTTTTTAAAAATTCTTGAAGAAGTCTACGGATCTCCATTTTATTTACTAGATACATTTTTCATGGAATCTTTTTTAACAGAAAAAAACAAGGACGCTACTGAAGTAATGAATTATTCCGGAGGATATCTACGAGCATTGATAGATGAAAAAGCCTCAACGAAAACCTGTTGGGTTATTCCAGTCCATTCAGGAAACTCTCACTGGTCACTTATGCTTATAGTTTATCCTCATAATGCTATTCTTTACTTAGATAGTTTGCACCACAAGCCTGGTAATTCTGTAATGGAAGAGCTTTGCCGTTACATCAATGAATTTAGAATGTTAGAAGGACTGCATCCATGTGATTGGAGCCAGTGGACATTGTTTTGCCCTAAAGACGTTCCCTACCAAAAACGAAATGTAAATGGTTTCGATATAATTTCTGGAAATTGCGGGGTACATATATGTCTATGGGCATTCTTATTGTTTAGTGGATTAGATTTTTTTTTTTTAATGAAGAAGATACCGACGCGGGAAGGAAATGGCTGGCAACGATAATATTGCAATGGAATGGGGATAAAATTTCTTACTTCGAACAGACTTCCAAACAAATTAAAAAAAAAAAAGAAAAGCAAAACATCTCGTCGGCAGTACGTATGAAGTAAATATGAGTAAATCCAGTGTGAGCATACACTCAAAAAATCACAGTGTAAAATTTCGGTATGAATCACTGGTTATTTGTTTTCAGTGATTCATACTGAAATTTTAGGTTATATTATGTAAAATTTCAGTACCAATCACTGTAAAATTACAGTGAAAATTTTAATTTTACAAACTTTTACTGTAAATTTACTTGAAGTTTTGTATTTTTTCATACAATTTATGTAGTTTTACATTAATTAGGTATTTTTACAGTGATTAATACCGGAATTTTACAATGTGATTGTTTGAGTGTATACATCTTTTGTCGCAGAGCTATCACTTTATGGGACATATTTGGAGATACATTTATTCGTAATCTTTGAATATTATGGTTTTTTTTAAGGCGTAATTTTTTTTATGCACCACGTATTTTACTCTATTACAAAAAGATCATTTATTTAGATTCTTCAGTAACAATGGACATTTTATATGCCTACATGTACCGTGAGCATCTTTATATGTAGTACAACTATCAAAAGGTATACTGTTGTTATAACCCGAACAAACCTTCATTTTCATTATATCAGATATTAAATACTCCAAATCACCTATACTTTTTAATTTATTACATCCACCTATACTACAAGGGGATATAGATTGTCCGCATACGTTAATATATATATCAAGATTGTTTTTAACAATTATTTGTTTTAATGACACAACTTTCAGTGAATTTTGTTCATTAATACACGTTTCTTCATTAAATACTAATACTTTAGATTCTCCATTATCTAACGTATATTTTCTCCATGGGCATAATAATTGTCTCATCTATTAAAAGATCACAAAATTTTAAATCTTTTTCTTCATTTACCACAGCATCAACATCTGGTTCACTTTCAGTAATTTTCAAAAATGAAGATTCTACTGAATTATTGTTTTCTTTAGAGCGCAACTCTTCCACTATCATCTCAAAATTATTATTTGCTTTTTTTACCTCCGAATTATCATTTGTAAAGATTATAGGAAGCTCCCTTTTGTAATCTTGGTATTTTCAATTCTGACTAAATTAAATAACAAATAAAACTATGTATTTTTATGTATTACATAATAAAATATTATATATCGAATATTAAAATTTTTACAAAAATTTATATATAAAAAATATTCATTGAATTATCTCAAACAACTAACAAATTATCTAATTTTATTAGTAAAACTGATATATTTCATATTCTACTTCAGGTCTTGTTTTAAACGTTCCCTATCTTATTGCTTAAACAACATATTGAATAATAATAATATTAAAACAAGCACTTACAACCCCCACAATAATACCATTTTGATCTTTCAGTTCATGTTTCCAAATAATATCTTTGTTTGATTTAAAGAGGTGTACAGAAATCAGCTAATGTTATTGAAAAGGTTGATAACGATAAGCGCGGCACTCTCTACGATTGAGACACAATTAGAGACAAGAATCATTCGCTATCGAGTCGTCGTGAAACACGGTATTGCCTGACGTCACAATAATTTTATATTGCCACCTGTAAAGAAACCAACCTACTTATAATAAACGATATTTTTGTTCCTGCAGTTTTCGCGTTTCATTCATTTTAATTTATACCAGTGCTGGGCAAACTCGTGCTCCGAGAGCATGAGCGCTTCCCCCACCTCAACTTAGCTTCGGTCCCGTTTTTTGCCGAGCGACCACTTTTACTAAGTGGTGGGGCTCCTGTATTAGTAGAGGAGAGGGAATTTCCAATTCGGCTGTCGCCATACGGTGGAGTTGGAGATTATAAAATTTATGTATAAAAATTGTAT
>JABFQA010002260.1:0-11629 GCA_022817065.1 Probaryconus sp. ZL-2020 | reverse complement strand
TATGAAAAAGAAAAAAAAAAAAAAAAAAAAAAAGAACTAAGTCTATTAGAATTTCCGAAACTAAATTTATTAAATGAGAAATTGTTATAACTTTTGTGAAAATTGTAAGGAAAATTGAAATCTTTATATTAAACGTGATGCTTTTGAAAAATTATATAAAAGCCGTTAAGAGAATAAACGAGAGGAAGAAAATCTATTGAGACATTAAAAAGAAAACTGGTTAAGTAGATCTCCTATCTGTTAAATCACTCTACACCACCCTATAAGTCATATAAAAATAACTAAACCGATTAAGCGCTAATCCAATTTAGGAATTATTATAGAGCAGTCACACAAACGGCCACTTAAATTCCGTATATTAATTAAAGCAGACAGCGAGTGCGAGAAGCAGGCTCGCAGCGTCAAAAAGTGAATATAATATGTTCTGAATATGTCAATTAAGCAAATGGCCTATCTTAATGAGAGATATGCATCGCAAAAGGTCAGGACGGTGGCAGGAGTAGGTTTCAGCTATTGTCTCATTCCTATTTTCAACGTCGTACGATCGTTATACAAACGCACGCATAGAGGCAGCAGCAGCATTGGTGGCAGCGACAGCAGCACCAGAACGCGGTTTATAGACTCGGCGGGATGCCTTCCAGGACCTTTTGTCCTTCCGCGTTTCCACTCAGCACTTCTCTGCCTCGTTTCATTCGCATAAACAAGAAACGGGTTCTCCCGCGTTGCCATTGGAAAAAGAGGCGAGGGAACGTGGTTTTGTCATGGTGCACATTGCTGGAGAAAATAAAAAAAAAAAAAATAGGGTAGAAAAAATGAAGTAAGAGAGAAAAAACGAAGGAAGAGGAAAAACAGAGTTCTCTTTCTTCCGCCACCCCCACCTACCATCTCATTCTGTCGCTTTTATTTCTCTGGATGTGAGGACCAAAGTGCGATGACGCGCGACAAAGCGCCATCCCGTGCATCTCGAGTCACAGCTACATGCATGCAAATGAGTCTTCGCGAGAGGAACAAGTAAAGAAGAATGCAACAAAGGGGGAGAGTCACCGGACCCCCAACCCCCTTGCTGATTCTTGCCGTCCATTCAAAACTTGGCTTTTTCAAGAACACCGGCTGCGCGGAAATACATTTTCCAAGCGAAAAAGAAGAAGAGGAAAAAATAAAACTCACCTGGACCTTTTTCCTTTTTCCTCTTTCTTTCTTTCCGTCGGTAATTCACTGGCACACACCATATCCGACATTAGCTTGTGTTATAATCGCATTGCACTGTGCGCCATTCATCGGTCGACGTTAAAAGCGCGCTTTATAATCCGCACATTTCGCTTGCATTATTGTAAATCTCAGGACCCGGTACGATTGTGGATTACTTGAATAATTACGTTGGTTTTTACTTCAGTGGCATTCATTACGGCCCGCGGCTCTTCAATTATGTTCATGAATATGTTTGTCGTTGATTTTAATCCGACGAAGTTATCTTGACGCACTTTTTATCTTACCGGAAGAATTCGAGTTTTGATTAATGCTCGACTGCGGAGGAGGAAAGAAAAGAGCACGCTTCCTGCGCGTGGGATTTCGCGATATCTGCACTGGGAACCGTAAATCTCGTTACTTTTGGATCTATTTTATTTAATCGCCATGCCAGCCTTGAGATTTCACTTAATTTATTATGCCTTTTCAATAACGTTTTCCTTCATTTTGTGTGTTTTTTTTTTTTCTGTTTTAGAAAGACGATTTTGGTAACATCGCTGCCATTTTGCGCCAGTATCTCCCTGAGAAAGACACACCGTTCATCTTGGATATTGACCTGGATTTTTTTAGTACCAAAAATCCATTCTTGGAGGTTTACGACCGCGCCAATCTCTATGATCGTTTGAAACAACTTTACTACTTTAAACGTCCTGAAATTGTTGACCCTGTGGTAAGTAAATGTACAGTTTTTTTTTTTTTTTAAGGAGAAGATACATAAAGATAAAAGTTCAACTGCGTATACTTTAAGAGAGCATTTAATACAACAGGCATAGGTTTGTAATCGATAATACGTTAAGAAAAATATTTTTCTCGTCATTTTATATTGGAAAATAAATTCGATCCAAAGTATTCATTCATTCGATCGGTTCATTGAGTGAATACATCATTATTGGTGACACTAATTTTTGATTCGGATGATGCATAGCATTCGTGTTACAAATTTTGTATATTTTAAATAATGAGGAACACAACAAAAGAAGTGAAACTATTGCGTTGGTTAATTACATTCGGGATCGAAACGGTGACAACGAACGTGCACGCGTCGATGATTTGCACGGGTCAGGGTCAAACGAATCAGCCCGCCAAAGAGGTAGCGAGAAAAATAATGTTTGCGCTTTGGAGAGGGAAAGGGACGTAAAAGAACATAGCTTCCAGGCGGAAGATTAGCGTATAATTAGATGTCCTCACAATGGCCAGGGTCCTGTGGTAGGCCGGATACACAATGTGGCCTGCCAGCATGGCTATATACGGGCATAATAGACAGAGAGAACGACTCTATGGGGTTTTGGATTCGACGGACATAATGGTATGGTCTATTGTCTCCGCACATAACTGCATACTGCCAACATCCGCCGCAGGAATACTCATCTACATACGCGCGTAGCAAACCCTTCGACAGTCCATCTACTCCACTGTACATATATTTTACTCCCAACTCGCTCGGTCTATTACTATTCAGTTGCATTCATTTGATACATCCATTTTTTTCATTCCCTTTACGCCCATTCCACCTTTACAGCTTAAATTACCCCAAAACAAACGATAAATGTTTATCTAGTCATTTTTTTTCTTCCAAAAGATAATACAAAATTTCCAATTAGTAACGCTGTATGAACAAGTTTGAAATTGTATGCGCAATGCGATTTCCTTGTTAGCTAATTTTGATGATCAAACGATGCTACGGTTTGCATGGATTAGAGCAAGAGATTGCGGGGGGAATTCATTTATTGAAACTTCGTTTTGGTATGTTGAAGTAAAATCGTTGGATATAGTTAGGAACGAATTTAAATGTTCAACAATTTTACAATTCAAATTGCAGGGGCACTTTATTTAATTCAGTTGATAATGGTTGCAATACGTTTGGTAAGTTGGTTCAACGAGAGAGAAAGAAAGCAAGAGAGAGAGAGAGAGAGAGAGAAAGAGGTACATTGAAATCTTATTCGAGTACTTTTTGAGAGCACAGTTTTTGGATAAAAACCAATGTAATAATTGAATATTCGTGTCGGTTTTTTTTTTTACGTAAGAAAATGACGAGTACGCAGGCAACAAATTGTGGTTACGAGTACGTGTACCACAGAGTATCCGTGATCGGCGTCTATTATGCTAATTTGGGGATACTTTGGATAAATGGACGAGTTCGGTATGCACCTAGCGGGGAACACGTGTGAACTCACTTTTACGAGAAAAGGGGGAGAAAAACGATCGCCGGCCTTATAAAGGGCTCCGCAGATTCGTCGAATACCGCAAACTTTTCCATACGCAACTATACTTAAAGCCCCACCACGTGGCGCATTCCGCTGAACAACATACTTTATGACTCTACGCAGACTTCGTTAAATAGACAAAGAATTTTCATTAATCGGCAGTGCGTTTCTTTATCTTACCATCTTGAGATTTATTAGCCAACTTGGCACTAAACCCGCAGCAAAGGATAATACGTTATTACGTACATTTACGACTGAAGCGCGCGGGAACGAGGGGGGGGTTTTAGAACACAGGGCGTAATGAAAGTCGCGATTTTTTAACAAATTATAAACTACAATGATCGCCATGTTCGCATTAACTTATCTTTACAACTGCGCGTACGGATGATTGTGCCTTTTAAGATAACGCAACTTCCATTACGCCCTGCTCTTTTCTACTGTTCGAACGGGATACGTAATAACGTACAAACCTTTGTGCGCGCAGCTACAACTACCTTCGTTGTTCTCCTGCCTTTCAAAAATGCCAGCAATTTTTTAATGCCTCAATGCAAATCGACTCCTTTTTCTCGACTCCACTTTAGTCATTACGAACAATCACATTTCCTTGCATGAAAATTAGTTTAAATCATTTTTAATAGTAATAACATTGTTTAAAATAATCTTCTTCACGTGCTTAATTACAATTGAATATTGCAGCGATCAAAGAATTGTTTATGCATAAAGTGTTATTCGTATTTTAAACAGTGTGAGATGTTTTATTTAAGATTCCCACCCATTGAAACGATTTTCGTGAATAAACCCTAAAATTATGACTTGATATTCTCTGTCGACCTTCGATTCTAATCCTTTATGCACGATGAATTTAAGAAAAGGTGAATGTAATAAAGATTTTTATGAATTAATGCTGACTCGTTCCTCCTTTCTTGATCTCTCTCACATGAGTACCCCACCGAGCGATCACGCGCAGAGAAGAAGAAATGACACGAGAAACGGGGTCCGGTATGCAAAACGAGTCCCTAGGAAACGTTTTCCGGCCTCACTGAATATTGATGTGTAGTCGGGTATGCAGATGAGCGTGAGAATACCGCTCGTGCCGGATGGTTGCACGAATATATACTACATATATTTATATACTTGTGCACATATAGCCGAATACATGCATAGATGAACCGGAAGTAAGCCCACCGTTTCCCTCCATTTCTAATAAGCAACCCTCGAAAGGTACTTCGATCATTGCGACATACATATCGCAACATTCCAGTTTGACCTTCGGCATTACTCTCCTTGGATGCTGATTTTGACATTTCAACTGTTCTGGAATTGTCACTCTAGAGCCATTCATAACATTGTTCTATCGTTCACGAGGTTCATGTTGAATTCAGACGACGTTGTGCATTATTGCTGACATTTTAGAATTTTCTGACACGATAAAAATAAAAATAAAAAAGTTAATAATCCGCAATTTTAACGAGTGTCGAAATAATGTAGGTTACGTATATATCGTTTAAAATGAATAAGAAGATTGATATCCGAACGGCAATCAGCTATTACTAACATCCATTAGAAAATCTACAAGCAACTTTCTGCACAACATGCTACCCAACGCCTTACATAAATTTCCTTTACAGAGTAGCCGATAAATTATCCTTTTAAAGCACCGCGAACCGCGTCATTAAAGCTTTGTCGTTGACCGCGTGCCTATTCATCTGTAAATCGATGGAAAAACCGAAAGACTCGTTCATTGACAAGTTAGTAAAATGGCATGATAAAAGTGGAGTATTCCAGTTGGGTTAGGTCACTTTCTTCGTAATTACCTTCTCTCACGGAAGTCCCTTCGGGTTCTTGAACTCCGCCATCGTCGACCCTCAAGGTCGACTGATTCCACCCCTCCAGCGTCACCTCATCCCTCGCAATTAACTTTTCTGACAATTAAATCGATAAAGACGAGAGGACGTGCTTCCACACTTATCTCTTTAAGCGTTTTACGCTGCGAATTGAGTTGCTAAAGTCATGATATACATAATTTAAAATCGGCTATTTCAATCTAATAACTTCCGTAATAGTTCCTAACCATTGCTGTGTGCAAATTTAATAAGGAATCAGAATTAATTGCATTGCGTATAAGGCAATAAGATTTTTTTTTTTTGTTCCTCGTTTCCCTTTCATTGTCATTTGCGTTGATTGATGTGTATCACCTTAATAATCACGTGTGTTGCATGATTATATTTTGAAGCACTGTCAATAGCAGTAATCACATTATTGGCTCATTATGGTCTGCCGTTGAACTTTTGATCAATGAATCTTACTTTTATTTTGCAAAGGAACAATGGTAAAATCTAGAGATTGAAAAGGCCATGACATCGATTCATTATTCTTGAGTGATAATCTCGGCGTGATCGTATCGTATAACCCGTTATCAATTAGTCATGCATTGCGGGTATTTTAATGAAGCTGATGCACAAACAAAATGTCGAATCGTCGTTCAGAAAACTACTTGTCAAAAGTCGATCCTTATCGTAATTTCATCCAACGGCAAACGCGCGGACATTTTAATTGCATAATTGCCTGTGCCCCCCCCCCTGTCCCCTTGGAAAATTGCTCCGCGAGTATCAGGAAAAAATATGTTTCCTGGAATTCGACGCAGGAATGTCTCGCGGAACATTCAGAGACATCTATCGCGATTGATAAGAAGGAGGGTGACCATCTTCGCAGTTTCTCGATAAGCCGCTATCATTTAAGTTGACGGTACGCGCGACGCCGACGCCATGCGTCGTCCAAAATGGCCGCCCCCTGACGAACGATCCTGCGCACGCCCGAAGAGGTTGATGGATAAAAATGTTCCGGTTGGGAGGGGGGGGACATGGGGGTGGAATTGAATTTCAGGCAGCACCTAAACACGAGGAAATGCTCCGAGACGAATTTCAATTATCCGAGTTTTGTTTTATCCCGACCACTTATCATCGTTTAGCGAACAAGCAACATTCCAATTTCATTTGTTTCTGATATAAAAAATTTTCAAGAACGACTATCGTAAGGATGTTAGACGAAGCGAATGACCTTGGTTCTAAAGGGGTTTTAAATCGAAAAGGCATTTCAGTTTGCAAAAGTTTCGGAGCGGCCAACTGAGTGTAACGTACAAAAAAAAAAAAAAAAGAAAAATGGTTAAAACAATGGTTGGGTAATGAATGGAAAATTCTGAGAAATGAATGAATCTAGGAAATAAGGATACGGAATTGAATGGAGCGCGTTAATGACCGTAATTTGGCGTGCGGAGTTAGCGTTTAGCCGTTCATAAGGGTTGAGTGGGTTGCACCACCTGCTTGTAATGTCCATAAAATTTAACTGCGTTTTGTACTCCCCCTCCTATCGATGACTCCGTAAACAGCAACGACTGGTTACGACCGCAAAATAATACAATACAATTGGTTCATGACAAGGCACGTACGACTTCCGCTCCTGACGAAAAGTTTGATGACGAGCGGACCTCGCATATTTGTGCCGTTTACGGGCCGAGAAAACGACAGTCCCGCAGGTCATTGAACCCCCCGCCCGTCGGACAGTCAGTCGGCCGGCTAACTCTCGAACTTGCACATATTTTCGCGGAGAGCTTTGCGGAGGTTGACGAACTCGTTCACGCTTCGGCGAACGCTTCGCCCGCCAACTTATTCGCGATATAAATGGGGATAAACGGTGGTAAGTGCGCTCCCGGTGCAGACGGCGGGGGCGTATTTGTTCTCTTCGCGCTTTACGGGGTTCACTGGCTCTTCGATGGATGTATTCCTCCGGGCAATTACTGTTGTGTTACGTTACGTCCTGCTCGTTCAAATTATTATTAAAGGTAGTCTTTCTATGAAAATATTTTATTGCAAACCAAAGATTTGCCATTGAAATGTTTTCGGGATTTTAGAAACATTATTTAAAAGTGAAAAAGAATTATTGTTAAAATAAAATTAACATTTCGTTGATGGATAAATAGAGTATATTCCTCGTAAACATCTCCACGCCAAAATTGCAGTTACACCATTATAACAGAACACCGCAATGATCTTAAATACAGATCGCACCTTCCCAAGAAGTGGGCAACAACCGTATCAAGCAGTCATAATTACAAGAGTAATTTATTAATTACGACCAAATGTTCGTGCACGATGGTATTCATTATAATAATCAGGCAAAGATTTATTCCATAATTACGTAACGGAATGCGGCATTATCATGGCAAGGGAATTAAATATCTCCATCAAAATCGTGGAGGCTTTCCATGGAATTGGGTGATAAACGTCATGTATTACATTTGAACCTTATTTAGGTCTTGATCAGCCGGCGTGCACGCCGATCGGACATACCAAATCGGAACCGAGCGTAGCTGAATATTTCATGATCAAGAAATCAGCAAATCCTATTCGGAATTAATTTGAATTTCTATCAAACGGAGATACATAATAGCGGGCTTGTAAGCAAGACATTGGTCGGACGCAAACAGGAGCCGGCGATTAGGAATTTAGCGTCAAGAATATTGTCTAATGCCGTTCCAATTCCCTGGAAACAATTCGAAGTTTCTTGGAGTGCTGGACAAACATTTGCCGAGGCCAAAGTACGGGATACATCGGGACCGCAATTAGAAGGACAAACTTCGTAAGAGCGCAAATAATACTGAGATTGAATGCAATCAAAATGAATTGGCCAGTATGCAAGTAAGCAGTCGGGCGGGCAGGCAATCTGCGTGCAATCGGTGTGCATACAATGGTAGCGATTGTATCAATGGATAGAATGCGCATAGTCTTTGATGAGCATTCGCATTATCTCTCTCAGTGATACTGTCTCACTCCGTCTCTATCTCCGTCTCACTCCCGCGGGAAAGCCCGAGAGTGCTTTGACCCGACATAGCTAAAGGGTTGTACGTTATAAAGGCGTAAACTGTGACCATTGGGTATGTGAATATATGTGCAACATAGGCGAGCCAACAGCGCAGTTCAGCGGCGCTGCAGCGCAAAGGCGCACAGAAGCGCAGTACAACCGCCTGCCGTAATTGAAGCTCACGCGAAACCGCTGCCAATTTTCAAAAGCGCATTGTTCCACGTCATGCTCTGTACATAAACGCAAAAACTTTTTCTACAGGTGGTACGCTGAAACTGGGGTCAACGAACCCGAAAAGTAACCATCAATGCGAGGTAACATATGAGCCATTTCGACATATGTATATATGTTCTTTTTAAAAATTACAGTGAGCAATGTCATGCGATAATGCAACGTTCGACGGGTCTCTTGGCAATTGCGCGGCAAGAGTTCAGACGACGAGAATTCTGGAAACACATTTTGGTCTAATGACTCAACGAGCCGATGACTAACCGAAAAGCCTTCGGCAACTTTGTTCCAAATATTTATTTACTTCTGATGGAATATTTTCTTCTAATTTCTGATGCTTCGGAGAGAAAGAAAAATAATCCTCTTGATCCGTTTTTCTGGAACTCCTTAAAAAGTATCTATAGATTGATTGATCCGTAATTACCGCAAATACATAATCAAAAATTAGATAATATGAATATAAAAAAAGAAAGAAAGACAATAAGTCTTTGTTCCCGGCAACGCTAAATTGTCAATTACTCGTAACATTGTCGATAATTGGGTTTGCCACCTTACGGTAGATTGATGCGCTTATAGAGATATGACAGCTAGGCTTCCTCGGGTTGCCTTAATTATGAGAATAGCAAGTAAGCGAGGTAGGCAACAGGCGACTACGCGATCGGTGCAGCGAAGTTCAAATCGTGCGGTCGTCGAGATCGACGAGATCATTAAGGCCGACTTAAGGAGGTTCGCTTAATCGAGGTTACAATCGCCATTGTCTGCCGAGTCGCTGCTATCCGAGAATGGATTGCGATAAACAAAGTAATATGCTAATATGCCAATCCGCCGCAAGTCGAGAGCCTGTAACTATTCGCTTTGTAATGCGCGAAGACGACGTGGTGTGATAATCGTAATGATGATGATTGCCGTGCCGATGATGATGGTAATCTCGATGATAATACCGATGGTATAATGACGAATGGCGCTCGTGACATGTTAACGCGCTTATCCTTTCGCAACGTCTTAAGAATGTCTGCATTCGCGCTCACTTTATAATCAGAGCCGCTCATTTTTATACGACATCACGAACTAATTTTTTTTTCTCCTTTCACGGTTTAATCTACGATAATTCGTTTCTTTTTTCTTTCTTATTTTTTTTGGGAAATGTGTGGACAAAACTTTTGATCATTTAATTTCGATTCTTTTTTTAAAGTGTTCTTCATCATGATTGTTGAGCACTTTATTGAATATTAAATAAATTGTATTATCTAAAGCTGAATGTCGAATGACACAAATGTATGACGAATGAAACATAATTTGAAAAGTGTGCAATTTACAAACAGTCAATCATAAAGCATAATAATATAGCCAGCGATCGCGAGGCGAATCGTTATTGGAATGTTTCCAGGCTATTGTGTCAGATTGGCCCTATATTATTGTCAGACTATTACCAAACTGTTTCCTCCTTACTTCAACTAAATTCTTTGTTATATATTATTACATCAGACTGTCGTCATTCCGTTGACAGTCTTTTTTTCTTTTTCTTTTTCTTTTTTCTTTTTCTTTTTTTTTTATAAGTGGCTACTTTGGTAAGACTCAAACCATCGAAGCTTCTCGTTATTATCGATCGATAATAAAATGTTCGAATTAATTTCTCCATTATTCAAGTGAAGAAAAATATTATAAAATTAATTTAATGTTTATATATCCATAGTTTTAGTTAAAACTAAACCAATCTTTTGAAATGGTCTCTGAATCCTCAATCAATTCACTTTTCAATCGATTCATCAATGTCCGATAAAGAAACGCGATAGTGTCTTATCGAGTTAATGAAAAAGCTAACACGGTTTAAGTAATGCGATTACTGCTCCGTATCGGCGGTCATTTAGTAATTGAACTCGCTCGGGATTAGAGCGGATCGGTAACGTTGGAGCGGAAGTTATTTGATCGTGGTAGCAGACGTTTGTCAAGAAGACGTTGATTCGCGCGTACGACGCGATATGCATTTTGCTTGTGACGCTTCGGTCTCGACGATCGCATATGTATGTTGCATATATGCAGATGCGCCGACGTATAATGCCGACAAGCTGCATAATTCAAGATGCGTAACGATCCGACATTGCATGACGACCTGACGAAAGAGGCTATTGATAGACGCGTTCGAGTGGGCGAATGCCCTGGCTCATTCGCGCCATTTCAATTGTACGAACTCCATATTACTACCCACAAGATTTATCTCTTTCTTTGCCCTCTAATGAGCTTGCCTTCTAATGAGATTATTTTTCGACCCTTCGGTGCTCAAACGTGACACTCGCTCTCGATTACTATTCACTGCCGTTAATTACTCTTAGACAGGTTCAATTGTATGAAAAATTATTTGAATGTCGTTGAATTATTCTTTTACGAGAATCCGCTTTAAACATTTTTTTTTTTTTTTTTGATTTTAATTAAATTTTGATTTAGATAAATGATCGTTAGAAGAATTCACGGTGAAGATGATTCTTAAAGAATTGTCACTGGTGATCAGTTATGATTAACATTCATAATCAATGAATATGATTTCTCAATAAAGCTTTTGGACAAGTGTATTTTAGAAACAGACATTACTGTCTAAATTGAAAGCATATCTTAAATTCAGAACCATTTTAATTATTAATGTTAGAAAATCAATGGGAGACTGAGAAAAAGTTATGAATTTTTAAGAAAGAAAAACCACGTATAAATTATCAATGCCAATCAGTTTCGTAATACAAGTAATTTCATACTTAATATACCTTGCAAAGAAAAAGTTGAACCAATGTTCGATGGAATCATTATCCAAGTTTTAATAGTGATGAATGACTACCTTAAAAATCGCATGAATAATATGGTGCATAGAAAGTGAAGTTAACAAACACACACGGTTATGAAATTACTTTATGTATCGTTACTATACGAAATCAATAGATATCGCATACAAATGCATACGAGTTGATGAAATTTGACCAGTTTTTCCAGAAAATTGAATATTTGATAGCGTTTGTAATTAAATTCTTCAATTAACCAGATTATTGTTCCTTTTCTTTTATTTGTCATTTATCAATGTAGAGTCAATAAACAGACTTTCGTTAAAATCA
>JABFQA010002259.1:0-11632 GCA_022817065.1 Probaryconus sp. ZL-2020 | reverse complement strand
GATTTTTTTTTTTTTTTTTTTTTTTTTTTCTAATGACGCCGATCTTTCACAGGACGAAAGAAAAAGTTGATTATTGACATTTAACAGTTTATAGTTGCTTCAGCTGAAAAGTTCAGTTGTGTTAATTTTCGCGAAAGAAATGTTTCAAAGATATAATTCGAGACAAAATTTTGTTGATAAATGTTTCCGTATTGAGGAAATTGTCTATCAATAAACACGTATTCCAGCGATAATCTTATTTCCTCGGACTAAACTTCTAACTTTACGCGCCACTAAAACGATTTATACCATCGTTCAATATTATAAACTGCAAAACACTTATCGACATTAAAACTAATTGCATTGCATAATGAGCAACATAACAATAAAAAATGATTGATAATATTAAAAATAATCGTTCCAAGATAAGTTGTAAAACCCGTGTCATTGGATCAATAATAAAAATGCAAGAATCATTTTTATTATCGTACGTAAATTATCATAAAGAATAATAATCGATACAGCGGCACGCTTTTAAACTCTCGCATAAAATGCCGATACGTGTTTATACACGTCGGAGAGAAAAATGACGCTAATTATCTTTCAATAAATTCGAACAATCGACGATTATTTCAGTCCACTTTCCCTTACCTAGAAATCGACCGACGTGAAAAAGAAAAGGAAGGAAAAAAAAATATTGAAGAAAGAAGAGGAAAAAAGGCATCAATTAGAATTACAAAAAGAAGCTCGAAATCGGTATCATCTTCTTGACCATAAATTATCCCAATGAAGAGGGATTTTAAATGCCGAACTTTTGAATGAAAGGACTTTCTTTATTTTCACCTTCAATTATCGGGGCACCGCTTTAAAAAAAAAAAAAAGAGCCTACGCGCAATTTGGAAAATATGATAATCATGGGTTAATTCATGCTAATGCCAGGATGCATATTCAAAGAACGACATTTAACGCCACCCAGACCGATCATCACGTTAAAAAGCTTTGCTTGGATAAAAGTCGTTTAATTAAGCGACATAAACGTTGGCAAATTTTGCCTAGAATATTGCTATGGAGAAAACTATCTCTCGAAAGACTTTATTTTTTTTTATTTATAAAGTTAACTATACGGTTTAATATTTTTCAGTCGAAGTTGCAAATTTTACGTTTTCTTTTGTAGGACGTTAAATTACTATTAAATTATCAGCTTGACGTCATAAGTTAGTTGCCATCGTAAATAAACTTGTGCAAATAATTCCATAATCATTGTCGATGCTAAAAGACAAATAAAGTAATAAATAAGTAATGAATAGGTGAAAGTCTTAGGAATTTGTGAAAAGGATCCAATTTGAATATGCTGCTGATGCAATATTTTGACGTTGGTGCAAATGGAATCATAAAGTGAACCATCGAGGAATTTCTCGTCATTGGCACCTTGACCCATTCACACTATCCTATGACACTCAGAGAAAGTAATTATGCGCCGTGCTTTTGAGAGCAGGTTGTTGACTTGGAGAAGAATCGAAAATCATTTTCTTTTCTTTCAGAAGAAATTTTCTTTTCTTTCGACTCTCAAACATCTGTTGATCGCTGATCGAAGGTTGGAAATAAATTAAACTGGCGTCGATTGGAGATTCGAGTGTATTAAAGATTCTTAACTGAACAAAAACTTCTTTTAACCTTTTTTTTTAACCAGAAAAATTAAAAAATGCAATTACAGAATTTTCATAGTCTTCAACGAGCTGAATTGTTAACAACACTTTTTGTTTCTAACGTTACTTTTCATTTTTCAATCATTACCAGATTTAGAGAAAAAGTTTATAGAGATTTAAAGATAACACCATTTCTATAAATTTCTAATAATATTTTTCATCGGGCGAGAAAACTTTTCAATAGGAATTGCTATTCCACAGATCCTCCCCATCTTGGCTTCTACATAAACTCTTCTTTATAAACTCCTCTATAAAACCTCTTACAGACTCTTTCTGCGAAATTATTCGCATGTAGAAATAAACAATATATATGTTTACACTTTCACAAAATGCAGAGTTATTGTTACCTCTTTAAGAATCGTTTAAAAGCACTTAGGAATCGTGGATGAAATGTTGCATAAATCCGGAATGATTGGTACGATTGCAAAGTTCTCATCAGGAACATCATTTCGGATCGGTTTGATAGGAGGAAATCATGTGGCGTGGGTAACAGCCGCAGTAAATAGACTTCGCACTTAAGGAGACAATTTGCCGGGTATTCCAGTTAATACAGAAACGTTAATTAAAGCTGTTTGACGTGAACGGTATATTACCTTGGTTAACCGCTTTGTGGAGTGGCAAGCCATAGGTTGAGCTGATTAACTCGTAAGCATTTGCACCATACAGCAAAACTTCCTCGGGGGAAAAGAAATGTAATTGCTGATGGTCTTACGTAACTGGGTCAGGTGTCACCGAATCAACAAAAGAGATGTCGAAACTTGCGGTAATGTTGCGCAGTCAAAATCTTCCTTAAACAAACACAAGGATAATGATGATTAATTTTTTTTTTTGAAAGGCTCGAGGGATTGAAATTTCAATTGTTGATTTTTATCTGGGAAATTGCAATAAACAAACTTATATCGAGGGAATAGTTATACAATGCAATGAATTCCAAAGAGTGTTTTTTCTTATCTGAAACAGTCTGGAATCTTTAACACCATTCTTCTTTATCTCATCGTTCCAGGCTCCGCATATTTCTGCAAACCTGTTAAATCCGTTGATTAACACCATCATAAGTGCTAAAGGAGAATCCCGACCGGTTATCTCACTAGGAAAAGGGGCCTTTGTTTACAATTCAGTTATTATATCAGCCGGGGAAAAAACACATCTGGTTATTGTCGTCATTTCTGTGCGATCTTATCTCGAGCCATTCAATTTTTATAACTCGCTCGTGCTGAGGGATTTCCTTGTTGGCGCGAGACAGAGAGTGTTCGTACCGAAAGAAAGAATGGTCGAAAGAAAGACGGAGATTCCAGCGCCATAGGTTTCGAGGAGACGGTCCTGAGAAAAATAATGACTGCCAAAAAAAAGTCGTTGAAACAATGTGATAAACATCTGCTTTTGCTTAATGATACACCTATTGAAGCGAAGGTGCTATAACCATTTTCCTATCAAAACGGTGGTAGAAAGTTTGTACAATGTGGGACGGGACTTGTCGCTCCGTTTCGAATGGTCTCATGACTTTTAGAGATAACAATTTACAGAGAGGACTCACTCGATGACGCTTCTTTCTTTATGTCTTTGGGTAATTGAGGAAGCTTATCTAAGATGATATTGGGGTCGAAGATGGTAGAAACCTCTTGCAACTGTATCAGAAGGAGATAAAGAAATTTTACAAGCATTTACACGAGAGTCTAATTAGGGATTTGTAAAAGTATCCAGATGGAATTTTGTTCCACGAGAAAAATCGATATCTAAATTTGGTAATTAATAGATTAAAGGTACAGCGGTTTAATGATTGTTGAATGTTGTTTACAGCATTGAGATATCGATTAAAGATGTTCGTGAATTTAAAGAGGAAAGGTAATTAAAGATTCGTCTGTACAAAATTTGCGATCTGAAATTCTTTTCATCACTGCAGAGTGAAAGTCGCTGAAGTTGGACCACCTACAAATTTTTATTTTCGAATTGCTTCAACTTAGGATGCTTACGGATAATTTGATAAGATGATTGTTGCTAATTGTAAACCTACTTTTACCTGATGATATAGAGTTCGATAATTTCGATCCGAACACCTTTGGTACTCGACGGAAGTTTGCGAATAAATCATTGTGACATCAATTACTGTCGCTTGATTATTCTCTTTTCAAGTATTCAAAGTCTAGCAATGACTTTATTTGGGTATCATTAGAATGAAAAGACACGAAAGCCTTTGATTGTAATATATTTATTGCCTCACGGAATACCCAATCATCATGACTATTATAACAATACTGTTTAATTCTGCGTTGTTACGTTACTATAAAAATGTACGTAATTCAGAAAAATATGAAGAACTCAGCAATTAATTATTATCTTCTAAATCTCACTGAATTAGTCATTACAACGAGTGCCAGGAAAATTAAAGAGAAATTGTGTTTTTAAATGTTTAAAAGTTTAATACACAAGAATATTATTGTCGAGTTTATTGAAATATTCGAATCATTTATTTCCATAACTTTCGAGTTATCAAGAAATTATTATTCATTTCTACAAATAATTCTATAAAAGTCACTAACTTATTTTCTGCATAACTCTTTTGAATCCAAAGAAAATGAAAGTAGTTTTTAATTGAAATCATTGATAAATCAAAATGTATTAGTATTCTTATTTATCTGTTTTTCAAAGAAGTTGTCTGACCTAAACGAGGAACGATCTCCTTGAAATATGGACTTAAAGATATCCAAACAAATGGGTCACCGTTTAAGTTGAAGTTTCTTACGGGGATTTAGAGAAAATAGTGCTCAACAATTGATTAAAACGAATCCCAACCTTCTTCCGTAATAGACAAGGCTTCATTCCCCATATCTTAAACGACTCATAATTCGCATTAAATTCTCACGTTAATCGTGGATTCAAAAACCGGTTCTGGATTCTCGGACTATGTTTTATTGCCGCGGCAATAATTTAATGATTTAGTTATTCAATCATCTGTTACCGGATACAGTGTCGCAGAATATGTCAAATAGCTTAAGGACATCGTTTAAATATCAATTTTTTCTGCAACTTAAAAAAAAAAAAGGTTAATTTTGAAAGTTGACATCAAGTCAAATATCAGTTTTTAAATCAATTCTTTTTTTTTCATAAACAGCAGATTTTTTATTGTTCCAATTAAGATACAAATCTAAAATCAGGACACTAATGGCATTACAGAATAAAAAGATACAATTTTGAAAATCCTCAAACGAAATTTGTATGTGAAAAAAGAAAAGGAAGAATCGATAAGAAAATTTCCCATGACAAGATTTCATCATGACCTAGTTTTTGAAAATTCCAACTTGTCATCCAATTATTCGAACTCTACCCTAAAATACAAAATTTCACTTTTTATATCTTAATGTGTTTCTCGTGTATTCATTTAATATGTTTATCCCATGGAAGATGTCGTAATAAATTGACGTGGAATGCAAGTATAAAAAAAAAAAAGGTGGTATTTACAGTCTTCAAAAGTCATAAAATGAAACGCTTGTCCATTTAAAGCAGTCTGCTACTGACAATTTCGAATACCACTCCTACGTTGTTGTAAAGGAAGAAGTGAGCATTTCCCTCCTAACTATCAGAGATATCTCATCGATATTAACTGGCGTCGTATAATAGTCATCGATGATGCATTCTTATGCTTTTAGTTTAACCCAAGAGTTTTGGGGTTAACATATCTGTGAAATATCTCTGATCCTGACACGAAGCGTCACGGGTAATTGATGTTGAAGAGCATCGGTTGTTCGAACGATGGTAGTACGTGCCGATTGAACCGATGTATCATCATGCAATCACTACTCTCCTTTAGTCGATCAACTGCTACCAGGGACGCAGTAATAAACTTTTTCATGGGGTTCTGTATCAATTTCAAACCATGATTTATAAAATGTTACACAAATTTTGCAATTGCAATTTTAATTCCCAATAATCATAAACACAGTAAAAGTGAATATCGAAAGGCGTCCGCAATCGCGAATATTTTCTGCGTTATTGTTTCATCATTGTTATTAATTAGTGTAACATTTTAAGTGTCTAATTTTTAATTGCAAATCTTAAAGAGAAAGTACCATTGATTAAAGATATTTACAATGTTACAATCTATGAAAGCCTTATGCTTTTTCCATCGACTAATTAAGTAGAGTACTTTTGCATGAAAATACATTTGAATTATCAACTTTCGTTATTATTATGAGTTAAACTTGTGCGTTATCCAATTCTTATTAAAAAACTTTTTTATTTCAATTGAATACGATATACAAAAAGCATTATCAAAAACGTGAACGAGAAATAAATGCTCTGATTTCTACGAGGCACCAAAAAAGGAATAGGCAAAAAACTTTATCAAGATTGTAAAATGAAATAACATTTGAGGATTACAAATTGCAAAAAAAAAAAAAAAAAAAAGAAATACGCGATGATAATTAAATGAAAAGTAATCGATATAAAATCTCCGATGAAATTTGGCCTTAAATTTCGTTGCCACCTATTTTCCCCCTCGATGAATTCATCTCTGACCGCATTATAACCAGCACATACTTCCATCCATACTTACAACCGTACAAACATAACTCGCGAAGTATCAAATGGCAGGAACGCGCTTCTGATAAACCTCCTCGATACAGCTTTCTCCTTGGTACGAAACCGAGGGAGAAGACAAGCGAGCGCCGTTGCATCTCGTTGCTACGTTGGGATCCAGCGGTGTAATTGCACGACTCGCGATACCTCTTCCGTCTAAACGAGTGCATTATTCAACATCAAGGACGTTGTATAATATTCGCGCACTTGGCGACACTAAGTGTTGGTCCGCAGTGCACGCACTTTCACGCCGAACGAAATACAATTTTTTTTTTTTTTATCCTCCCCCGTAAACATTTTCCAGCGACAAAACAAAATCTCTCATCATTTTTCTACTCAAACTTACCACGATTCTTGTAAATATCACAACACTGAAGTCTGTTTGTGAAAATGGATCAATTTGTTACAGTAGTTATTAATTTGTTTATTAATTTTCCTTTTACTCATTTGAGAACAATTTCTCGATATTGAAATTGATTTATATCATTGTTCTAAAACAGAATTGTGAAAATCCAATATAAATTGCTGTGACTAATTGCAATGCAATTACATTAAAATTGAATGAAATTGAAGGTAATTTAATTTATTTCAATGTAATTTAATTCAGTAAAACAATAATGAAAACTCCATTATTCAATAGCTATTGATGAATTTTCCATAGCCTTTCATGACCTATCGGTAATAAATAATTTAGTTTGTTACAAACGAATCAGCTTTTCACTGAAATTTGCAAAACAGTTTTCTAATAACAATGTAGATTTCTCTCGAGTATGCGATCGAGTCGACAAAAATACCACCTAATTACATAAAATAACACTAACAAGGGAGCTCCGAGTATCCATTCAAATGGCTTCTAAATGGGATGGAACGTTACAGAAAAACCAGTGACATTTGATCCAAGTGCTGTTTAAGCCAAGATCGATCCACGATAGGGGCCTTATTTATCTCCCAATTTGTACTCAACTTAGATCTTCTGGAATATGAATAAATGTTTGACACTATTTTAAACATACTTTTCTATTGCTTTCCTGATTATTTATCTATTTTATTTTCTTATTTCTTAACAAAACAACTTTTCCCAAGAAAGTGTTATCCTAAATTAAGACGCTTTCTGTTTCCAATTTTTAGACTTAACAGCACGATGATGTTTTCCATCTTCATCACCCCCACAACCATCGCCTCAATCTTCCTCGTGATCATTGTAGATTAGTTATCTGATCTTGAACCATTACTGCTACATATTAAGGCACTTTATTATCTTTCTTCTTTCTTCTTCCGAGGGACTTAAAATGAAGACACCAATTTTCGACTAATCATCATCATGTTTTTTTTTTTTTTTTTTTGAACCACCGCCGCCTCATTATGATCGTCCCAGACTCATCGGCGCCTGGTGCGGAGAATCCCTGGCGCAAAGGTGCTGATAATATTTTAACCGATTGGAGCAAAAGAAGAAAAAGGAATGAAGGACTAGACGTTATCTGAGATCTCGGGTATTGAACCACGGTCTTCGGACGAGGCTCTGAGTCGGAGGATGCAAGTTCACGAGCGTGCACATCCTCGACACACTCGTCGGGTGAAAGTTCCATGATCTTTCCTCTGGCCTCGTCTCGTCCCGTCGCACCCACCAAAGCTCCTCTTCTTTTTCTCTCTTTCAAAGACCGATGTCTCACGGTTTATGTGTACGTGTATTACTTCCTATTATGAGGTGCACAAACGTTCGCGCATATGAATGGCTTATTTTCGATCAAAGCCGAGCGCCAGCTCTCATTATTACCATTTGCCCGGGTGCAAAAAATTTCCTTTTCAAGTAGTTCGTGATTATAAATAAAGAGAAAACCAGAACCATGTGCACTCAATAACTATAAACCATAAGGCTTCAAATCACCGACATTGTTGCCGCCGCATGCTTTACAATCATAAATAAAACATCTCCAAAGACCAGAAATTCATAAATTTAACTTGGACTGGGTTCAGCGCAATGTTGGAGCCAGAGTCCCTGTCGTCGCTGATGTAAGTGGATTCCTGGCATAGTAAACATGGAAAAATTATTTAGTTTGCTTTAGGAGATTGTTGAACTATTGTGATATACTGCTGAGTAGGAGTTGAGTTGAAGTATGATAATTTTCCTTTAGAAGGTAGAAGGAGATAAGATATTCAGGAAAGTGGTGTCTTTTGGAAGAGAGCGACGGTTGAAGCTCAAGACGAGTTTAGAGTTGATGAAGATATTAAATGAACGTTTTTATCAAGTAGGTGATGAAGAATTGTGAAGGAACATTTTAGGTGATGGTTTTAGGGAATGGAAAGTTGGGAATGTTGCAACGGTTTAACTGTACAAGTATTGTACTGTTTTGAGAGAATCGTTAGGATGGGTTAAAGGTTCTTCTATCTAAAAGACAAAGAAATTTCTGTCGGTGTAAATTTCTACCCTAAATTACATCAGATCAAAAAGATATAAAAATCCTTTATTTTCCAACGTCTCGCCTGAAACAAAGTTAGAACTTTTTCCTTTTTATCTTCCTAATATTTATAGATAATTACTGTATTAGTTAGGAAGTTAAACTTTTTTAAAAAGAATTCCTAAAATGTATAATTATGCTTAAATACTATTTGCTTCTTCTTCCTACTTAATAAGAATAATTGATATCCATGAATTACAATACTTTTCCATCACTTTCCAGTTTCTATTAATTTTCGTTAATTGCATATGCATGTATGAATGATCTACCGAAGTGGAGATGCGCATGCGAATGCAAATTTGGTCCACGTTCCGACACCAACACACGAGCTTAACTCGAATTGGAAAGATTTCTGTTTGTTGGCTAACGCAACTGGAGCCTGACTATTCACTCTGATAACTATCGCGTGAGAATCGATTCCATTCCGTTCGTCGGTTTAGCTGGCATGACGGTTTTCATTGCTAATTAATTGTCTGACTATTGCCGGCGTTTGGTGCCAGTGTATATCATCGATGAAAGGAGCGCATCATGCGAGCGATTTGCAAAATGACGCGACCAATAGTTTTCTAAAGTTTCACTTGTAACGCGTTAACAATTCATCAGATATTTCGATTAGAACACATCTTGAGATTTATGGCCTGTCGCAAAAATGAACGCGATTTGAACGGTAATAACCGCATTGATTTGTTAAACCGATTGATTTTCACTTGCATCACAAATACAAGTGAATTATTCAGAGCAAGGTATGCCTTCTGATACCATTATGAATAATTTAACAAAGCTGCGAACAGAAAATAGTCATTAAACAAATTCTGCTGTTAAAACCGTTCTCTTCGTTTTCTTTAAGTTAAAAAAAAAAAGACATCGATTAATCAATACGTAATATACAATAGACAAAATTAAAAAATTTCTAAATTACTTAGTCTTCATCAAAATGCAATTTACAACTTTTAGATTCTTTTACTTTTTTTTTTTGTATTTAATTACATTATATTCGTAAGTCAATTTATAAACTTTTTATTTATTTATGTATGTGTTATTTTTAACACAGCATTATTCTTTTGCACACAGGATGCTTGAATTATTATTTTGAGAAAGTTAAGTTATTTTCAGTTTCAGGCAATTAAATGAAAGGAGAGCTGCGAACCTTGTTGTTTATAGATGGCTTTTTAACGGGGAAATTATTCCAAATTTTTTATCTTCGAAAAAAGGTGCTTCTCTTAAAAGAAATCTCTTTCATATCTTTTGACAAACGTTTTCGTTTCGCTTTGCACAGCTTTTACGTAACGCCGAAATATCACGATCCTTTAAATTTCAGACAATTGGCAACACAAAAATGATCTTCATTTCAGGTACATTGAATAATCGAATATTTTTACGACGCATAAAATGTAATTTCATTCGATAGAAAATGAAATCAGTTATAATCACATAACACAATCGTAGAATAATCTTATGACAAACATTTTTCGCATTGAATTGCATTTATGTAACTCTGAGATATCTCGATCTTGATGTTAGCATACAAATAATGGAAAAGATTGAGAGTTCAGCTTATAAATAATGCATGCATTTTGGAACAGCGACGATTCTTTCATTAATTGAGGCTCTACTGTTTTGTTGCATATCGTGTCACGTAATTTCTGTTTTCTGAGCAGGAAGAGCTTCTTTCGCGGAAGTCTTGCGCCGACTTAAACACTCCTTATTGAACAATATCGATTGGAAAATTAGCGAGCTATTGGCACGCGCGCTCACAGCAGAAATAAATACACACCGAAAGTTCTCCAACAGATAATATCAGAAGTTCAACACATAACACGAAGAAATGTCATCGTTGTTTTCAGGCCATTATTTTATTCGACTTTTTTTTTTTTTCCTTCACTCTCTTTTCGTTGAATGTTAGGGACTTTTTGGCATGTAAATTTTCTGACTTTTTGTCTGAATGAAGAAATTTTAATTTCTTCATTCCTCGTGCGAAAACGATCCTCGTATAAACGACGAAGATAATTTTCGAGAGTACAAAGACTACTACAAATCGAACTGAATCATATTTAAAGAGAACGAAAGAGCAGAAGGAACCTTCGAGCGTTTTGAAAGATACGTATCGCATAAGAGATTTCGTTATGAAAAAAGGATCGTGCAACAAAAGAAAGTTGCAACAAATAAATGATTGAAAAATGAAGCAAAAGGAGGCGCGAAGATTGTGCACGCGGATAAAAAAAGAGAGAGAGATAGAGAGAGAGATAGAGAGAGAGAAAGAAAAAAAGAGGAGCAACAGGCAGACACGCCCTGAATGAGGAACCAATGTTTCGAAACTTTCTAAACCGCCGAATAATATACTCGCGAGCATGCCAAGAAGAAGTTATTTCTCCTCGAAGCGATTTATTAATTTACCAAGACGACGACCAAGACGACGACTACGAGGACGACTGTGAACGAGAGTCGGACACACAGGTGCTTTACGGAACTGTGTGCACTTACTCTCGCGAGCATTCCTCTTTCATACTGTGTGCGTCGTCTCCACTTTCGGCAGATTTCACTTTCAAAAAGTGACATCGAAATATCTGTTTTACTTCATTGACCAACTTTTGGCAACGAGAAAAACAAAATTTATGCGACGATCACGACACTTTTAAACTTTATTTATGGATTTTCGATATTTTAATTTATCGATCCAGTTGTTTGCCGATTTTTATTCGTTGAAAATCGTCAGAAATAAAAATTGTCATGAAGATTTTGCAATTACGTATGCTTTTAATAATCGCAAAGTATTTAGCCAAGTTCAAGGATCTTTCTTTCATAAAATAATTTCCTAGGCAGTGGCCGAAGTTACGCCCACGCGCTAAGAGAAAATCTTGGACATTGATGTCACGGTTACTTTTCAAACAATGTATCAACCTGGACGACATAATAAAATGG
>JABFQA010002258.1:0-11634 GCA_022817065.1 Probaryconus sp. ZL-2020 | reverse complement strand
TTTCATACTTTAGCAGGAGAGGAAGCACAAGTAGATTTTGGTGACATAGGCTTACAGTATAATGCTCAAGGGCGTAGAGTTAAAGCATATGTGTTTAATATGCGTTTAAGCTATAGTCGCCTTGATTTTTGTTTTAAATAAGTGATATTAACAATGGTTTCTGTTTCACATTTAGGTTCTTCGGAAATTGTACACACGGGTAAGTCAAAGTAACGCCAGATTATTTCAGAATTATTGGAATAATGATATTCATAACATTCGTAGAAGATCGAACGATTATTTGCAAACTAGCAATTCGGTAAATGATTTTATTCAACATGAATCAAATGACGAAAGACAGTAAGGAATTGATAATATCAGTCATGAAAATGCAGGCGTTAATACCAATGCTGATAATGAATTCATACAGAATGTAAAGTAAGATGAAGCAGGTATTCATGATGATGAAAAACAGTTTATCGTGGAAAATGTGCAAAAAGATTCTGTTATAAAGAAAGATATTACTTCTTCTTCTGATAATAATGCACTTCATATGGAAAATATACATATTTTGAATGATGTTCATGTAACTGCAAATATAGAAGAAAATTTATCAACCGCAAAAGACGAAGATGATGATATTGAATTTGGTCATTGCGATAGAGTAGTCGATCTCGTAAATGATTCAGATAGTGACGATGATGATTGTATGCTTCTTGGTCTGTTGAATAATGAATCAGATAATGATAAAAATTTCATAATTTGCACAAAACAAAAGAATGAAAAAATTATAAAGGAGAAGGCTGGAATGGTAAAGAAGACAAATGAAAGGAATAAAAATGAAAATACTGCAATGACAATTATGAATGGTGCAAATTGTGACAGTGATGACGAAGATAATGAAATTGAAATTCTTGAATTCTGTAATGAGAAACAGCGAGAAATACCGCCTGCAACTAATATTTCTGATCCTTTTAAATATTTGGACAAACAATTTAAGGTATCCCGTCAAAATTTACGAGAGTTGTGTGTCAAATTGCTTGATGCAGATGGTCAAGAACTAACTGGAATCATAACTTCAGGCATGGTGGTTAAAACAGAAGTGGAGTACGATAACAATCTTGATCGCGGTAAAGTTCGAATGGCAGTAAGAAGGATTCTGCGAGAACTAAACTACAAGAGTTGCTGCATGCAATTTTATGGATATAATATATATATATAAAAACCATATTAATGTTTTTGCACGTTGCCGAACAACAGCAGACTATCCTCAAAGATTTAGAATTCAAGTGTTTGATGACAATAGAAATCCGTACGTAACATTTTTCGTTTATGCTACGGAGTATAAGAAAGAAATTTTTCATACCGGTCCTCCAAAGATTGAGCAACTTCGCGGTGAAAACCGTAGCTATGTCAAATTAATGTTAACTACAAAACAAACTATAGCATACAATGATGATGTATTACAGAAGACGAATTTAAATGATTTAAGAGAAAGGAATTTTCATGGAATACATTCTGAAGGGGTATATCGACAAGCAAAGACAGAAAATAACGCAGTAGCGAAATACACGATGCCTAAAGATTTAATGGAAATTAATAACAAATTAGCTGAACATATGAATACAGCAGATCCATATTTACAACGAGTCTGTAATCCTTTCGGCACTGTTATGTTTTCCAAAAAACAGCTAGTGTCCACTCGGCAAGCTAAAGTAGCATATTTAGATGCAACGGGTAGTGTTGTAAGGCATCCAGACCCCAAAAATGACAGTCCTGTAATGTATTATGCATTAGTTTGTAACTTGAATGATACAACGATACCAATTGCAGAGATGGTAACAACTGATCAGTCTATTCCATCAATAAGGCAAATGCTTATGCAACTTCGGTACTGTTTGAAGAGCACCATGAAACTAACTTGGAAAATAAAATAATAGTAACAAATTGGTGTTGGGCGGAAATGAACGCAGTAGTGAATGAGTGCAATTTAATGACTATGAAGGGTCATTTGCAAGTAATTTACGATTTTCTTACAGTTGAAAAACCGTTACCTAAAGAATTTGTACACTTGCATTCTTGCATCTCACATTTGCAACACCGACTTTAAAATGCAGTTGAAGAAAAATTTACGTAAAGCGAGAAAAAAAAGAAAAATTATTTTAGAACTGACCGGACTTTTAATTCGATGTACCACGTGGGCTCAATTGATTGAAACATATAAACTTATGCTTATAATGTGGTGCAGCAACGATAAGATGGAATCTAATGCAGCTAAAAAAGAATTACTTCCTATGGCCAAAACGATATTATCACAGAGCATCGCAAATGAAAGTGATGTATATCAGAAAGAAGATATAAGGAAACGAGATGAAGTGAAAGATTTTGGACAATCGTTGTACGCCAAATCGCCATTTTTTAAATTTTTTTATGAGCAATTAATGACAGTACGTAAAAGTGTCATCTGCGGCGAAAATAATATAACAAATGAATATTATACATTTCCCGATTATTTCAATGAAAAACACATGGCTTTCTGTGCTTTGTGGACGGGAATCATGTTGTCAGTTCAAATACGTGGATTTCATAAGGCAAGTAATGCCATGGTTGCGGGACATTTCCATATTGTAAAACATGAAGTCCTGCATTCCAGAAAACACAATTCAATTCAATATTTTGTCGATGAAATGGACAAATACAAAGATAGATTATGTCAGCGAAAGAGCAGCAGGGACATAAAACAAAAACAAGAAGAAAGTAAAAACAGATTTGTAGATTGGCAACATCAGTCTGTAGTGGCCAAATGGAAAAATAAAAGAAAGAAAGAGGCAAGAAGTAATCTTGATTGCGCATATCTTTTGCAGCAATCGGATAATGACGAAATGACAAATGAAATAACGATGGAAGACGTTAACGATGGAAGACATATATCTAAAAAAAAGGAATACAAATGAAATGTCTTTTGAAGACATATTACAAATATCTAAATTACAACCTCAATTTTGTAGTTCACCAATCGCAAATGACACATACATTACAGCAGAGAAAAGTTGCCCCAGCAATACCATTGCAAAGATAAATGCAACCGATGCCAGGGAGACAGAAGTATCTGATAAAAGTATTGCAGAAGAAATTTCTGCTGCAGGAAAAGCGGAAACAAATTAGTTGGAACTTTTTAAATGCAGCAACAAAGATAATGAAATTTCAGAGAAAAGCAAATTGCATGAAGAAGAAATTATGGAAACGAGTGACAATTCACGTCATGCAGAATCTATGGATAACTGTTTATTTAATGATGTTGATTATTATGGTCAAAAAATAAAACCAGAGTACATCGTTTGTCGATATCCGCCATACGAGGATGATGCCACAGGTTTCAAGCAAATAAAATCAGTTTTATCATCGGAGTATTTGAAATTATTGGTACCATACTTCGTTGATTTACGTCAACAAGCATCTAAGCTTGTAATTAAAAGAAATTGGGAATCAAAAGAATCAGGAAATGTCAAGGAATATTTTGGAAATTTATGGGAAGAAATCATACCAGACAGAATTCATAAAATTTTACCAGTTTCTGGTACAAATGGGTTATTAATTGAAATTGAAGATAAAACATTAATAAATAAACCCACTCAATTGGTCAAACCTATTAAAGAACCATTAAAAATTCTCCCACGTAAATCAGTTAACACAAATATTGAATTAATAGATCTTACGGATTAACATTAAATCGTTTAATGGGTCGTGTCATTTCTTTTCTTGTGCATAATATAGAGAATAAAATTATTTCTTAATTTTGTTTAATTTCAAATACTTATAAAGATGATAATAGTTTATTACATTTGAATATTATATATAATTATAATAATAAATTTTTTCATAAGTTTAATCTTTAAATTCGATATCGAGTTTAATATTTAATCAGCCTTGATACTTTAGAAATAAAGTAAAATGAAATATTAAAATTAAGCGGAATAACTAGTGAACAAATATTTACACTGGGGAAAATAAATATAAATTTCATGGATCATGACACGGAATTTCATATCGTCCCAAACAATTTTTATCTACAACAAGATGGTTTACTAGGTTCTGAATTTTTCTCAAAAACTAATTCAAAAATTAGCTATGCAGAAAACTGTTTAATTTTAAATAATAAAAAATTCCCATTTTACGAACAAGGAATTGTAAAAATAAATCCCAGAGAAAAGAAAGTAATAAATATAAAACTTAAAGAAACAAATTTAAACGAGGGCTATATACCAAGATGTGAAACAATACAAGGAGTATTCATAGGAGATGCTATTGTAACAAACCATAATGGTCAGGCAATGCTGCCCATAATTAATACAACTAATGAAGAAATCAGATTTAAAACGCCAATATTGGAATTACAGGAATTCGAGAATTCTGTCTGTCTGTCAAATTCTGTCTGTTCGATCGATTTAACCTGCTCATCCGATAGTACCTGCCAATCTGATTCCGTCTGTCAGTCAAAGGAAATCTGTCCGTCAAATCAAGTCTGTCTGTCTAATCCTGTCTGTCCGTCTGAAAAAATCTATCCGTCAAGTTCAGTCTGTATGACTTATCCTGTCCGTCAAGTGGAATCTGTCAGTCCTTTGAAAATTCCTTCTCAAAATTTGAAATCAGTAAAAAACGAAAATTTAAAAATACAATGCATCGACAAAAAAGTAAATCACAATATAAATTATAAAAAGCAAAAGCGAAAAGCTGGGAGAAGAAAAAGAATAATTAATAAAAGAATATGCAAAATAGATGTACAAAATGAAAGATATGAAACATTAAAAAATTTAGTAGAAATAAACCACTTAACAGAAAAAGAAAAGAAAGAAGTTGAAAAATTATTAAAAGAAAGTGTAGACCGATTTCATTTACCAAACGAAAAACTTACGGCTACAAATGATACGCAGCATGAAATAAATACTACTGATGAAGTGCCAATACACGTTAGACAATATAGATTTCCACCAGCTTTAAAAGAAGAAATGCAAAAACAAGTAAACGAATTATACGAGAATGAAATTATTAAAGAATCAAAATCGCCATATAATACACCGGTATGAATCGTCCCAAAGAAGCCGGGTCCAGATGGAAACAAACGATGGAGACTCGTTTTAGATTTCCGAAAATTAAACGAAAAAACAATTGGTGATTCATACCCAATACCAAACATCCAAGAAATTTTTGATCAATTAAGTGGAGCAAGATTTTTTAGTATCTTTGATTTAGCGAGTGGGTTTCATCAAATCAAAATGAGCCCCGAGCATAGTCACAAGACAGCATTTTCCACTCCTTATGGACATTACGAATATGATCGTATGTGCTTTGGATTGAAAAATGCTCCCGCAACATTTCAAAGATTAATGAATACTGTTTTATCCGGTTTACAAGGCACAGAAATGTTCGTTTACATGGACGACATAGTAATCTATGCAAAAACATTAGAAGAACACAAGGAAAAATATATGAAATTAACAAACAGATTACGAGAATTCAATTTAAAATTACAGCCAGAAAAATGTCAATTCCTACGAAGAGAAGTTTTATACTTGGGACATATAATCAAGGAAAATGGAATAAAACCTGATCCAAAAAAAATTAGAAGCCATAACGAAATATCCACAGCCTAAGAAAATAGTACATATTCAACAATTTTTAGGTATGGCAGGATATTATAAAAGTTTCATTTATCAGTATTCAAAAATAATAAAGCCACTTACAAAATTAACTGAAAAAGACACACCTTTCAAATGGGGAATAGAACAGCAAGAAGCATTTAATATTCTCAAACAAAAATTATGTGAAGCACCAATACTACAATATCCAGATTTTGCAAAACCTTTCGTACTAACAACAGATGCTTCAAAGTACGCAATTGGTGGAATTTTAAGTCAGGGGAAGATAGGGAAGGATAAACCTATAGCTTACTCCTCAAGATCATTAAATAACTGTGAAAAGAACTACAGCACTTATGAAAAGGAAGCTCTTGCAATCTTATATTGTATTCACCAATTCCGTCCTTATCTTTACGGGCGAAAATTCACTGTCGTAACTGATCACAAGCCTTTATGTTGGATGAGAACTGCGAGCGATCCAACCTCCAGACTGACGAGATGGAGATTAAAATTGGAAGAGTACGAGTTTGACGTAATATATAAAGCTGGCAAGAAAAATGTCAACGCAGATGCTCTATCCAGATATCCTATAGACAGAGATGAAATCATGGATGAAGAAATAAAAAGAGTCGGAGTATCCAGAAAAATTCCCGAAATAATTCCACGCAGAACAACAAGAAAAATTATTCCCACAGAACATGGCAAACAATATAGGGAAAGCGTGGAAAGAAAATTGAAAAAACAAAAAATTAAAAAAGAAGAAAATGGCAACAAAGTCCTCGAAGAAACTACACTAAGGCCAGACAAAATATTACCTCCACCAGGCCTACAAGAAATGCCCAAGAAAACATCCGCGCCTCAAAAAGTAAAAATTCCAGAGCGTAAGACTCCATTCAATGACTCAGAAAAAGTAAATTTCGAAACGACAGAAGAAATAGATAATTTGCAAAATCGAATAAATAGGTCAATCATGGAGAGTGATGTAGAGGATCCCAATGTACAAGAAACTATGGATGAACCAATCATAGAAAGTCAGACAGAGGAAGCTCCAGTACAACAGCCAATCAGAACCAATGATCATGCAGAAACGGATTCTGAGGTGGAAGATGAAATCGAAGAAGAACCTTTACAAAGATTATTGTACGGAAATAATGTTTATGAGACTAGAGATCCTTTATATCTCCAAAAAGATAACATTATATATTATCTGGATAATAACGGTAACCCTATAGAAAATCAGGGTGAAATATGCTTCAGAAAACGAGACTTAAAACGTTTTCACCACATGACCTTAGGACAGGTAAAATACTTCAGACAAGGCACAAAGTATCAAATCGGAATATGCATAAAAGACGTTAATCACAAAATATTGGACAGAAAATGCCTACAAAGATTATTTTCAAATAACATTAGAATAATAAAGGAACTAATAGAAGACAATCAACTAACAACTATTAGATTAGCAACCATGCCAATTCAAAACGAAATAATTTATGATATATGTCTATCTGAAATGAAAAAACAACTTAGTAAAACAAATTGTAAAATTCACATATGTAAAGGTTTAGTAACTTGTCCCACATTATCTCAAAGACATGAAATTATTAAGGAAACCCATAATAGTTCAATAGGAGGACATAAGGGAGTAACGAAAACATACCTTAGAATCAGGAATAATTATTATTGGGAAAATATGAAAGAGGACATTCAAAGTTTCATACAGCAATGTTTGACATGTAAATTAAACAAATTAATCCGAATCAGAACTAGGCAGCCAATGATAATAACCGATACTCCAGGATACGCTTTTGAGAAGATAGCCATGGACCTGGTCGGGCCACTGCCTTGTTCACCAAATGGTAATAAATATATTTTGACTATGCAAGACCTACTTACAAAATATTGCATAGCAGTCTCGTTACCAGATGCAACCGCTTCCACTACAGCTGAAGCTTTTATGAACAATTTCATTTGTGTTTATGGAAGCCCTAAAGTAGTTTTAACGGATCAAGGTCGAAATTTTATAAGTTCTCTGATGAAAAGCTTAACCAGAAGATTAAACATTAAACAAATTAAAACTACAGCTTTTCATCCACAATCAAATGGATCTTTGGAACGATCCCATCATGTACTAGTCGAATATCTTAAGCATTACATTACTAAAGATACTGATTGGGACAGATGGTTACCACTTAGTATGTTCAGCTACAATACCAGCGTGCACGAGTCCACCAGAAAAACTCCATTTGAACTTATATTCGGAAGAACAGCTACATTACCGTCAAGCATGCCATTATCAGAACAAGAAAAAATAGAAACTTACGACGATTATTTGATCAAATTAATTGCAAAGTTACACGAAGTAAATACAGAAGCAAGACGAAACCTGATTCAATCAAAAGAAAAATCAAAAATAGTTTACGACAAGAAAGTAAAACCAAGACAGTTTGTTCCCGGCGAGTATGTCTTTTTGAAGAAAGGTTTTAAAGATGGAAAGTTTGGAACTCATTATGATGGCCCATACAAGATTTTGGAAGTACTAGACTCAAAAAGAATTAATATTAAAATAAAAAATAAAACAAAGACTGTAGCTTCCGATAGATTAGAGCCATTTTATATCATTCCCGATAAAAATTAAAACTACATAACATATGGAAGAATTAATCGACAATTAATTTTTCCATTACAGAAATAAGGAGTATATTAGAAGATGATTTACGTGAGCATAATTCTGTTCCTGTTGGTCCCCGTCCAGGCACTCGTGGGGTACGATTGTGCCAGCGGCAGCACCAACGTCACGCACATTTCCTTAAAGGATGTAGGAAAATGTGTAATCCCTGAGCCAGAAGCACATACTCGAGAAATGGAAATCACCTTGGTGCAAGCGGTCAATTTCAAATCCATACATGTTTTCAGCTGCAAAATAATAGTAAAAAGAACTGTCTATTATTGTGGAATGCACTCGCATATCAGCGCAATGTCGCGCGGACAAGCGGAATATCTACGAGAAGAAAGTCACGAATCTTGTAAGAAAATTCACGACACAGGATCTTTGCAAATAGGGAAAGAAGACATGCAGGATCTTAGGCCTAATTCTTCCGAAACAAGAAGTGTCACGTTCGCTGGAACTATGTCAAGCTCCGGAAGCTGTAATGGTGTTGCTTATTCTGATAAGTTTGGAACTTATGAGGATGACGTAGTAGTCTACGGAACTGTCACAGTGATCCTAACCGATTACACAGCAACATTGGACTTGGAGAATAATCAAATTCATTTGCGAAACGGCGTGACATGTGAGTTCAATAAGGGAGAATGTAATGATTACATAGGAGGCCAAATGTTTTGGAATCGTATCCCAGAAGCTCCGTGTAGAGGAGACAGATACATGATACTCTATCAAGGAAGAGCATTAAAAGGGATAATAAAAACGGAAAAAAGGACTGAAGAAATGTATACCGTACGGACAGCGGACATCACCTTCTCACTGTCCATTGAAAAAGCACATAAATTATGCGGATTTACCCTATTTCAGACAGAACATCCAAAGTTATTCATAATTTTCGAGGGGTCAATCAACTTTTTCAGCAGTCTACTAAATCACTCTCCCAAAGATCTTGATTTGTTCACTTATATGAACACAAAGTTTGTTTACGTGGAAAGACACATGAGAACACAGATAACAGAGTTGTACCAAGATATACTAATGCAGAGATGTCTTCTGGAACAACAAGTTATTAAAAACTCACTCAGTATGGCTACAGATAAGCCAGATCAGTTCGCATACGACTTCATGAAAGGACCTGGATACATGGCCGCAACGAAGGGAGAAGTAATATACATTATCAAATGCATCCCTATGGAATGTACGCTTAGAATGACCGATGACTGTTATCAAGAGTTACCAGTCATCCAAGGTAATCAACCGTATTTCCTGACACCAAGGACAAGAATTATGAAGGTTACAGGTACACAGATAGGATGCAGTGGTATTTTGCCTGCCATGTATGATGTTGATGGAATTTGGTATAAATTCCTTCCCAGACCAGTAGAAGCCAAGGATCCTAAAATCATAGAACCGCAGTCAAAAGCCAAATGGGAATACAAATCTTTAGAAAACCTAGCTACAAGTGGGATATATTCCTCTGAAGATTTGAAAAGGCTACGAAACGACGTAATGTTTCCATCTAACCGTGCAGCAATATTGAACGTAGTAGCAAGACGTTTAGCTGGACAAGATGCCAATGTTGACTCCATCAACTTGCATAACCTGTTGGACCATAACATTATTGAAAAATATGCAACAAATGCATGGAACAAATTCTGGCATAAATATTTATACTATGGGAATGTAAGCGCAGGAGTTCTGATGACCATTATTATATACAGAATAGTGAAGGCACTAATCGCGACCATTGTAAACATGGTTTCACTTCGTTCTGCTTACGGATGCACTTGTCATCTGTGGGGAGCCTTATGGGCAACTGCAACAAACTTTCTGTTGCACAGAATGTATAGCAGAACAACGAATGTAGATGGTGCAAATACAGCACAGACTGAACCATCAACAGTACGGAATAATATAAATACAATGGAAAGAGGAATGGTTCCAATCAGAAATTCTCAAGATAGCTCCAGAGTAAAACGCGCAAAACTCAGAATGTTATCGCAGTCCAACACGGCACCCAAGGAGAATACCGCTGAAGCGATACCCTTGTCAGAACAAGCCACGGTAATATTTGAAGATGAAACATACGCCAACGGAAAACCTAATCCTCCACCCAGACCGGCACCGATAATACCGAAAAGGAGTCGCAAAATATCCTCAACAAATACGACTCCTACTCCTGTAATAGAGAATTGCCAGGAAACAAATAAAGAAGAAGCCTCCACCTCAAACGGCTTCTTTGCAATAAAATAAAAGGTAAAATCTCAGACTATGAAAGGGACTCACCCTAGACTAAAAAAAAAATTTGTTTAAAAGAAAGGATAATAGATTAAGGTAATTAATGAATTTATTTTCAGGTACACTACTAATAGAATTTTAAGTTACAGAGTTACCATAAAACTCATGTTTATTCGAGTTTAATGATAACCATTGATGCTAAATTTGTACCGTGTAAGTAAAACTTCCATGATAAGAAGGATGAATAACCTCATCCAAAACTAAGCCAAATTCCATGGAAGGCCATATCCAGAGAAGCAAAGCCATTGAGATAACCAACTCTAAGGCAACCATAACCTCAACCAATTCAAATGAGCAAATCTACCTTTGAATCCTATGGGCGAATCCTAAACGGACTTAATAATAAAAATTAAGTAAGGACTTCAACTTCAGAGAAATCCTGACCGTCCATTCACAAGAAAAACGGAATCAATTCAATAACAATCAAAACACGTTGTTGAAAAGAAAACCGAAAGTTTCTCCCATCCAGAAGAACCAACAAAGCAGAAATTAGAACATCTTCTTTGCCACCATCATCAAATTGAAATAGTATTGAGAAAATTCGCTATAACAATCAACTCCAGAATCCAGAATCAGAATTCAATTGCAGATCGTCCGGAAATAATTGTAACGCATTCGAACAATGTTCGAAACTCATTTTGTAAAAAAAAAAAAAAATAATTTTTAAGTTTTACATTTCATTCATGTTAAAAATAAATATCGATATTATTAGAAATTGCTAACGATAACCAAAATTAGACATTCAAATATTCAAATAGGTCGTAGAAATTTCTAAGGATCATTTGAAAATCAAACAAATTTAGAATAGAGAATTCAAGTTGAAAACAGAAAACATTTCAAAGTAAGTATTCAAGGAATTTGAATTTCTAATAAAAGGTACAAATACTTCTTTCTAATCTTTCTAAGTATACTAAACTTTAAACAAATTCTGTCAGTTACCTGAAGACCCTTCGCACTCAAATTTTAACATCTGGACAGCACCAAACATGACGATATCGTCTGATGGAAAACTATATTAGGCTACTCCTTATTCCAATGTGGGTAGTCATAATTAAA
>JABFQA010002257.1:0-11636 GCA_022817065.1 Probaryconus sp. ZL-2020 | reverse complement strand
ATGACAAAAAAAAAAAAAAAAAAAAAACAAAAAAAAACAAAACAAAGTATATTACCATTAACATTTGTAATGAGTGATTCATTTTCTGCCATAGCAAGTTGTTTAAAGAACAGCAATTCTCATAGATTTAATTATATACAATAATCAAATTAATTTTTACCTTAAAATTTTATTAAAACGGAAGCAATAATGCACTTAACGTGACGAAATGTTCGTCAAAGAATCTGCGAACTATGAGATAAACATAAGAGTATATGTGTATTCTTAATTGCATACAAATAAAATATACACATATACATATATGATAAATACTTAATCGTAAGAGATCATATGCAAATCACGACAAATTCATGATAAGGCAAAATTGCGTTAGTCTTCAGTTTGATTTTTCACTCTTGGACGACTTTTTTCAAACATTCATTCTAAGGAATGTGATTCTTTAAATGCAAACTATGACTTTGCTTTAATCTTTTCAAGTGGTAACATTTTGTTACCTTAATTTCTTTTCACTTCAATATTATTTATGTATTTCTTTCGTAGATATACTCTGTAAATATATAGATACATATACTTTGTAAATATGTGTATGTATATATTTATATAATGATATAAAGATTTCTAAGGAAATAATTAATGTGATTTGTACAACAAGGAGTTACACTTTATGCTCCTCGAGATCGTCTACACATTGGTATAGACGTAAAGTAGTCTATGATTTCATCGATAACGTCTTTGGCTGAAATTAGAGACAAACAAAACAAGTAAAACTTATAATAATGCAAAAGTAACTGGGTTTATGTAACTTGCTTGTAGTGCAATCGCCCGTGTAACAATTTGAGCTTCTTCGTATTTCGAGCTTGGACTTGGTTTTGGAGAGATCGTATATAACTAAACGTTGCTTTTGTCTGTTATCTTGTTATCGGAGCATTTATCATCACAGTTTATAACAATATCCTAAAAAAAATAAATATTACAAAAATGATAATTCAGTCATTAAATATCAATTAATTAGTATTTATGACATAAATATTTATATTGTCCTACCTGGACCACTATCTGTAAAGGAGTTAGATCTCCGGCAGAACAGTCGGTACGTATGATATTTGCCGGTAGCAATTTAGGACACGGCCTCCCAGTAAAAAGTGTGTATAATGTATGAATAGTTCTTCGTTGCATAAGTTCTGTATGCCGATGCTGATAACCAGATAAATGCTTTTCGTGTCTGATAACTGAAGGAAACCATTTTTCACAGAGACTACAGTATCTTCTGTGTTTAATAGTCGCCTGTAATAACGAATAATTTTTTTTTTTTTTTTGTTGTTTAAAGTTGAAATAGATATACTTAAGGTAGTTATTAACATGAAACATGAAAACAATTGTAATAAATTATTTGTTTATAATTAAATGATTCAGTAAAATGTATCACCTTTTCATGAAAAGCCAGCTGTTTGACCACCTCCGCAATAGTCATTTCAGAATCTTGCTTTACTGTAACACTTTTTGAATCCCCGTCATATATTTCCATTCTGGGACTTGATTTAGGTAATTGAAGATCAGCATCTACCGCGTCCTGATTGGTAATAACTGGTGGAGACCTCGACGTATCCCTATCTGAGCCGTTTTCATAATTAATATTTACCTGCGGCTCTAAAATTGGCATATTATCCTCCCTTATTTTATCTGATTTATCATCATTTTTATACAATGATGAATTTTTACTTGCTTTAGATTTTTCTTTCTCTTTCTGATTTATTGCTTCCATAACTTTTTGAACCGAATGCATAAATTGTCTATTCGTGGAATCCGAAGTGACCAATTTTCTCGTCACTTGAGCATTATCCATCTCTATTTTATCACGATCCTTTGCAGTGCTCTTCATTCGTTTCAGAGAAATAGTCATATCGTCTCTCGAATTTGTTTCTGCGTCCATCTTTGTTGTTATCTTGTTATTATCATTTTTATCAAAGCTGAAATCATTGCTCGTTCGTTTTGTACTACTTGAATTAAAACTAAATTTATGGACTTTCTCATCAATGATCTTTGGTTTAGTATTGCACGTGGAATTCTTCTCGTTATGGCATTTCATAAAACACCGTTTTAAAGTCTCTTTCGCGGCTAAAACTTCCTTCACTAATAAATCCGAATAAGATAAATTTTCATCCTTTAGTTTTGACGATGATTTGTGTTTTTTGGCGTAACTATCTTTATGTCGATTGGAACTGGATTCATCGCGTCGACGCTTCGATGATGAGTGTGAAGAATTCTTTTTTGATGAAGAATACTACAACATGATAAAACATACAGAATTATAAAATACGAAGAATAATTTTTTAACTAAACATTGAGTTTTATTTTCTATACAAAAATGAATTTACCTTTCGAGATTTTTCTTTTTGATTGAAATTATCATTACTGTTATCCATAGCATTGTCAGTAATGTTGTTTTCATAAGCCTCTATTTGCATAAGGTGGGTGTCGATGGCTTCTATACTACTGATTTTAAATTCCAATCCAACTTCTGTAGGAATGGCATCTTCCAAATAAACCTTATCTTCTTTCTTGCTTGAAATCCCATCTTCCCCTTGACTACCATCTGGAGAAGCTGGTAGAATTTCAATTGTTGTCTGACTTTCGTCAGAAGATTCTACTTTGATCACTAAATTTTCATTGACTTTTTCTAACTCGTATATTCTTTCAGAATTGTCTGACGCAGTGTTTAATTCTTCTTCGTTGACCGAACGCAGGAAAGTACTTTTGCATTCGATCATTGGTATGGATTTGTTAGGAACATCAAACTGTAATTTTTGGCTTATGGAAAGGGTACTCATCTTCGTACAGGAGTCATCATCTTCCACAACGCTTATAATTGGATACATTTTTTCTTCGCCTTCCTGTTTCCTGGATAAAATAGTATCGAAACACGCATCGTCGCTAGCGTATTCATCTTTCTCCTCAGATATTTTAAAGGTTGCTATTCTGTTTTTAGAAGATTCAACAACATAATCAGTTTTATCCTGTGAATTCATATTCTCGTCCAAGTCTTTGTTGAAATAAAATTCATCAGTTTCTGAATCATTATTATAATCTCTAGTTATCGACAAAACATTTTTTTGTTTTCTAGATTCAGACGTGATGTCAAAAGAGATGACTTCGGAATTTGAAACGGATAATTTATTTTGCTTTTTCAATCCTGAGATGAATCTGTCCCATTTAAGTTTATTCGGGTTAATGTTATTTTGGGAATAAAATCTCTCTAAATTTTTTGGAGTTGCGAGTTTCAAAGCTACCTTCATGTGTCGCAACTCCTTTGCCATAGTGTCCAAAATCCATGACCTGTTCAAAGTTACTCTAGGCTGCCATTCCAATGCCTTTCTCTTGGTTCTGCTCAATTCACATTTGAACTCTGATCTTGTCGAAGTGCGCTTTATAATTACTTTGGGAACTTTATCTGATATGGATGGAACGTCGTTGGTATTGCATTCATATTCTGATAAGTGAATCTGTCCGAGATCTTTCGAATACTTGTTAGACCTTTTTGACGGTAATTGATATAAATTTTTTCTTTGAGATTCCTTAGTTGACATGTAATGTAAATCTTTTCGTATTTTCAATTTTGGAATTTTATCCCGACTGCTTCTGTAATAAGGGGAAGAAACGTTCGACCGACTACTTTTCTTTTCACAATCTTGTTCATAATCTTGTTCCAAACTTTTACTCCCGTCTAATGTTGATGTAAAAACTTGAGGCTCGTCTTTTATATGCGGTACGCTGCTCCTTACGTTCTTGATTTTCATTTTTGGTATAGTCTTTTGGATAGCACGAATGTCAATGTTTTCAATCACAACTTTTGGTAAGTCATTTTCCAAGTTTATTTTCATCTTTGGTATTTTGGTATCGAAATCGTTATTGGTAAAAGTCAATTCCCTTTTTTCTTCAGTCTTATTACCGATTCTTGATTTAGAGTACCTTGACTCTGCACTTAGCGTTCTTGATCTTGGATCAGAAATTTCTTCAATAGTTGGAGTTTCCGGTCGAGATCTTGCATTTCGGATTATCATCTTTGGTATTTTTGGAAGTATCATTTTCGAATCAGTTTCATCTAATTCTTTAATTTGTTTGGCCTTCGATTGAATAAGATTTTTTGAAAGAGATTCGTTATTCTTTTTAATCACTAATTTAGGAACTAATTTTTCTTCCTCTCGTAATCTGCTTTCATAATCAGATTCTTCAATTTTTATATTTTTTACTTGTGGATTGGATAGAACTATTGAAGATCTACAACTGACGTCTACGACTTGTTTTTCTTCTACTTCCATTTTCTCGACTTCGCTTACCAATTTCGGACATTCTATATCAAAAGAATCAGTTTCTTGTAGATTCGCATCATAGTTGTCACCAAAAGTAGTTTTCTCTAATAATGGTATATCATTATTTTGTCCACCTATCTCTGAAATTTGTCCTTTGTCCACTGCTACGTCTTCCAATTTGTCTTCTTCTTTTACCACAACTTGTTCATAATTTGGATAATCTTGAGATTTATATTCCATCTGAATATTATTAATTGCCGGCTCTTTTTGAGTAGGAATAACTTCTGAAGTGGACAAACAGTCATCTCTTATTTCATCATGCTCATTATTATCAATCTGCATTATTGCATTTGATTCCTCTTCTTTATTATTTACCTCATTTATAACGATCTCTTTGATTATTTTCATTTGAGACTTATCCAAACTTTTGGGATTAACTACGATAGTGTTAAAAGTATTATCAGAATATTCTCTTGCCTTACTTTCGTCTGCAATATTTTCAATACTTTTAAAAATATTTTCAGAATCTTTTTTCGTGGAACTTTCAGCTTTAGAACTACAAAAAATTGATGAAATGATGATATCACTTTCAAAAGATTTTCTCCTCGATGATGAACGATTTCCATCAGGACATTCAATAACAGAAGTTGAAAACCTTCGAGTTGGCTTTTCATTATTTATTTCCAAATGTTTATTTCCACTTTGTTGAGATTTTTCTCCTGATGGATCATTCCGTATTACAGAATCACGTAGAACGACGTTGGATTCGTAATTTTGTTCATTTTCCAAAGATTCTGAGACAGAAGATTTTCCCTGCGTTTCATCCTTTCGTATTGATGACGTACACTGCATACTTTCCACAGTACTTTCATTCAATGACGTTAATGTAGAAATGGACTGAATTCTTTCGACTGCTTGCTCCTGTGAAACTATACCCAATTGTTTAATAACGCTAGATCTATTTTCATTATCTACGTCATTAAGTTGAGGTGAATTTACAAAATATAAATTTTGTGTGCAATGCAACGTTTCATCTTGAACGTCTGCACTTTTCTCTTTAACTTCAGTTTTAGAATCATTTTTAATTTGTGACTGATAATTAGCCGTTTTAACATCAGCGATAGAATTGTTTGAAATCATCGAAATAACGCTGCAATCTCGTTTTTGTTCAATTTCAACTTCTTCCTTGAGTGGTGATTTAATTTGTATTGGTTTTTCATATTTATATAATTGAGCTGAATGATCTTTTGATGATGATTTGTGCGATTTTCCATCTATATGTTTGCCCTTATGCTTTTTCTTTTTCATTAACTTCGACAACTTACTATGGTTATAATTGGACAAATCATCAAAACCTTTCTTGTGGGATTCCAGGAGCAGAACTTGATAAGTGTACTTTCGATTTGGACTGTATTTAATTTTTCCATCCTTCGTTGTATAAACTGGAACTGAATTAATATTGTCGCCTTCGTCTAAATTGGTAAAAGCTGGATTAAAGAAACCACTCGGTGTCTCTTTATCTTTCACTTTAGGAACATCTTCGCTGGCATAATTTTTAAATGTTAAAGGCTCCACTGAATAACGTTTATCGAATCCAAAATTTAACATTTGATCAACAAAGTGTGGCTTTGAGCTACTGCAGACGCTCAAATGATCTGCTTTCGGTGAATGTTTCATTGTAAATGTGTCAATATTTAAAGAAGAAAGCAATTTCTGGCTTTTTAAATTTGGCATCTTATGCAAAGATCTTAAACAATTGATAGAATCTTTACTGCAATCGAATTCTTTCGGATTGAGAAAGTTGTTGGTTAAAATATTTTTTGATAGCATTGACTCATCTTTTTCGTCAATCGTTTTACTTTGTTTTGTAGAATCTAATAATTGCTTCTTTAAAATTTGATCTTTAAGATCGTTCTTAACTTTTGTCGAAAAACACTCTTGATACTTTACTGGTAGGAACTCGTTACGCATACACATGACATCATTTCTGATTGTTTGAGGTAGTTTGGAAATTTTACTACTCGTCATAGGCAAATTATCATCAACATTTGATCTCTCTGTATTTGATTTGTCATGACAATTCGTTGATACGTTATTTGATTGAATAGTTTTACATTTCTTGTCTTCTAAATTCATTTCAGTTGTCTCGATTTTATTCACTTTTTCATTAGCACCTGTTGAATTACAATTAACGATCTGTTTTGTTGGTTTTTTATTCTCCAAACAAGATAAATTAATTTCTATCTTTATTCTATCCTTAGCGTCGGTATTTTCATCTTTCAACGACAGAAATCCTTTTCGAATATCTTTTTCATTAATGCGAAGATTCACGTTGGTTAGCTGTATCTCAAATTCTTGTTTCTCTTTGTTGTCTAGTTTTCCACTGGATTCAGAAGAATCAACAATTGTCGATAAATGATTAGTGTCGCTTTCACTTTTTCTTTTGTCAGTTATCTTTTTACACGATTCCATAGCATCCTCTTTATTTCGACCATTTCCTATGCTTCTTTTTCGTTTCAATTTTGCGAATTCACGTAAAATATTTAATTGTTCTTCCTCAGTACCAGTGTACCGTTCAACGGATTTCGACCTCCACCGTTTATCGATTTCTTTTGAATATTTCTTAGATGCGCTACCGTTATTTTCATGAGAATAATCTTTCGATCCTCTTCGTTTGAAATTCTTATTCATCATAGCTATATGAAATTTTTGAGAATTACTTGAATCTTCGATTAATTTTGATGATTCTGAATTGGAATTTTGAGTTGAGTAATCAGTATCGTCAGCCCCTTTCTGCATTTGTTTTCTTAAAATATGTTTTATCTTCTTCAAATTTAACTTATCTTTAGACTTTTTATGAATCTTATTTAATTTATGCAAGGAAATGCGTTTTTCCTTCGAGGAACTGTCATCGTCCATGTGATAAATGGCGGTGGTATCAATATTTTTATCCATACAGGCAACATCCATCCAAATGTCATCAACTTTATCATCTTTTTCATCATCGGAATCTATAACCTTAAGATTCGTTATTGGCATCGTATTTTTCATTACTTTAGTTAAACAGTTTCCTTCCATCGGCGGTACTGGCATTCTTGGTTCATCGCTGCCTTCGTCAGGAATCAATGGAATGTTTGTAGTATTAGAAAAAGTTGTATCCGTGTAAAATTGTTCAATGATTTTGTCACAGACGTTAGGCTCGTCAATAACTTTTTTTGACTTTTTACTTTCATGTTTTGAAGCATTCACTTTCGAAGTTTGGACCACCTCACAATCATCTTTCGTGGGAAGAGTAGGTAAAGACAAAATTGACATGTCTTTAACTGGAACTTTGTCGTTATCATTTAATACAGATGTTGAGGAAAACCATTCTTGAGGTAGCAATTCATTGCTATCTTCTTTGCATTCGTCGCTTTTCGGTTTTTTCCCTAAATTATTATCGTTTTTCCTTCCTTTTTTAGAACCAGATTCATCTCTTGTTGATTTTGATGTATCCAAAAAGTTATCCATAACTTCATTAGTATTCACCAAATCGAAATTCAAAGAACCATGTGACGATTTTCGTTGCCCTTTATTATTACCGTTGGCCGATGGTTGACTAAAGCTGATGATTGGACTGTTTTGAATGATTTCAATTGGATTTGCTGATATTCTTAAATGGGTCACTTGTTCCAAAGATTCCTCGTTATCAGATGGGGTCGGTGTATTTAATGACGTTGATACCGAATTGCATTCATAAGCAGGTAGTTCTGGTAAACTCAGATCGTCAGGATTATTAAGTTCATTGTTATGCGTATTCTGTTTATTGGAAGTTACAGAGGTATTATTTTTTCTTGGTGATTTTGTTGTATTTTTGACATCTGATACACTTGTATTAGATTGATTTACATTTTGATTTACATTCTCTGTTAAAAATTGTTCAGTTACTTGTGAATTATTATCTTTATTAATGATTTCTTGAATGCACTTGACATTGGAATTACTCATACTATTAATAGTATTTTCTATTTTTTCTACAACAATGTTATTATCCAAATTATCAACTATGTGAATAGTAGGCACTTGATTACCATCTCCGCTGATACAACCTACGACGCTGACAACTTTATCTATTTCAACTGTTCCACTTCGTTGAATTGCTGGATTACCTTGTAAAATGTTAAACTCTTTTTGACCATCGCCTATATTAGTAACCAAATTTAAATCAGCAAAAGAAACTACAGTAACAGGCACGTTTTCTTTGCTAATGACGTTGACGACAGCGTTTTCTTCTTCTTCAGATTCATCCCAAGTCGCGAGAAACTGACGAACATCTAAATTTGGTTTATCGGCAAAATCTTTACTCGATTTACTTTGTTGTTGTTGTTGTTGAGTCTTCGATGTTTGCAAATCAAGCTGATTGTTTGCATTTGTAATAATAGTCCGACATTGATCTGAATTTGAAGGTGGTGGTGATTTTTGTTGTTGCTGTTGATTCATACAAATCGGTTGTTCGATTATTTGTGCATTCTGTTGGTGTTGCAAGGTATCGGGAGCATTTTCAGTAATTTTTTCCACTCCTGTCACAGCTGGATTAATAATGCCACCACAAATTCCGGAGTAATTCGTAGGTAAGAAATTAGAATTTATCAACATACCGTTATGATCGAATTGTAAATTGATAGGAGAAATCGATGGACCAGCGTTGTTGGTGGCAACGTTAATGTTTGCATTCATAGATGATTCCTGCATGGAACTCTGGAATTCCACGGTCCTTTGTAATTTCAATAATTCCCTGTAACGCAAAACACACTCTTGATATTTATGATTGTTAACATATCCAGGGATTCGTGTCATTTCTTTAAGCTGATTCTCAAGCGTAAACCTTTGAATGGCAAATTTCTGACGGTATATTTGATGTTTTGCATAAGGCCCAGTCGGAACAGATAATCTAGATGTATTAGGATCCATGACGTCTCTATTTTCTGGCGCAGAAAATTCTCTCTGTCCATTCTGAGCATTGTAATAAGAATTCTGCATGTGTGGTACAGAATTCATGTTCAAATTTCCTCCCATCATACCTCCATTCTGGATCATCCCGTTATATTGATAATGTTGTTGTTTTCCTTGCTCTTGAAATTTAAGCATTCCCGTTGGATTAATTGGTTGGTTAGGCATCGTGGATGTTGTCCTCGGCGACGGATAGCCGTGATATTTTTGATAATCATTGGGCATGTTATAATTTTGCATTCCATAATTCGGCAGCATAACAGAAGATTGATGACAATTCCTTTGCACGTTATTATCTTTACGATATTTGTAATCAGGGTAATTTCTCTGCTGATCAATGTGATACTGATTTGCAGCAATACTTTGAACTTTACTTCCGTATAACTCCTTTCTGAAATTAATATTACCTTTGAATCGCCTGTCTTCTGAGTTGTAATTATTTGTATGCATGTTTTCTCTATAACTATTTGAAGGTGGTGGTGGTGGCGGTGGCGGCGGTGGCGGTGGAAGGGGATGAGGATGATACGAATTGTACTTATCCCATCCTTGGTATCCCATGTTTTGAACAGGATTGCAACAAGGACCTTTGCAAGTGCCTGAAATGTACGGTGCTTGTCTGTTGGCGCCCATTGAGCTGTTCTGCGGCGGTACTCGAGAACCAGATGGATTCAAGTTGGTATTATTCATGTTCATGTTAGCGGCAACCATGTGATTTGCAGGGCCATTGATTGTACCATTTCTATGTGACATATCATCGGGCAATGGATTTCTATGGTGGTCCAAATCATTGTTCATTTCTTCGATCATGGGATTGTTTATCGAAGGATTTCCGTAGTGGCCAATGCAATTGGACATGTGTACCATAGGGACCAAGGGTGACTGGCCCATGTTGTTGCAACTGCTTTGAACATTTTGAGGATTTGCGTAATTACGCGATGACGTGAAATTGCTGTCATTTTGCGACTTGTTTCGGCAGTCTGCGCTCATGGTGTTTATCAGTGGTGGGCTGCTGCTAGGAATGTACGAGTGATTAGGATTTGCAGTTTGTCCAATAGGCGCTGCTGCCATTGTGGCCGCAGCACCATCAGTCGCTCCAGACTGCAGTGCATTATACTGCTGCCAGTCTGGAATATTTCTAGAGTAGTTCATTGTACATTTTATAGGTTCTATGTGACTATGTGATTTGCCACGAGTTACATATTTATTAATTTTTTGTACCTCTGGGGCAGGACATTCACCTGAAATGAAAATATATTCACTTTATTATTATTATTATTATTATTATTATTATTATTATTATTATTATGATTATCTATGTTTCTATCAGTTATAATGTTCAAATTATAATGCACGTAAGATATTCAATTTTGTTGCACGCGATACTTTCAGCAATAGTATTGAGACATACTACTATTTCTAACGCAACAACAAGGAATCAAATTAAAAATATATATATATATATACCGCGGATAAATAAAACCAAATACTGCGGTTATTATTAATTTTTCGACAATTTAGAAAACAACATAGACGTTGGTCGCTTCAATACTTATTTCATTCATATTTAAATTAGTTATAAATAACTATGTAACAAATCATTAAGCAGAAACTAACAAATTAAAACTATGTTAGCTCTTTTAAATAACGTTAAACGTATAATGGACATTTTATATTAGAATAAAAATAAAAATGCATTTAAATGCGTTTGGTTCTTACTTTAGTATATAAAAACATGAAAAATGTATAATTATTAATGTTGTCGGCTCTTGAATTTTGCATTCGGTTTGGCAATAATAATTAATAGGATACTAATGACAGTACCTTTTTTTTTCCTTTTGCGTAACACGTAAATTGCTTTCAATCAACATAAATGGATCTAAGCAGAATCACCTTATCAGGATGAACATTTATTACAAAATCAATAAGCCAGCATAACCATATAGATAGTTTAAGTAAACCCGATGAAATAATAATTTTGCACACGTGTAATAGATTCAGGATAAAATTCAATTTTCCATCTCTCTTATTAAAATATTATTATATTAATTAAAAATAAAACAAAATTTTTTAATAATTATTATAGAGTTAATAATGTGCATAAATTGTGAATACATAATTATTTTGAGTAAGATTAATAAATTCCATTATATTGTATCATGCTAACAAGTTCGTGCATTTGCGTGCGTTAGCAAAAATAAAACTCCAAAAACAAACAAATTTCATGATTGCGACATAAAAAGAAATAAAGCAAAGTAAAGGAAGAAAAGGAGATATGGTTTACAGTTGGAACGATTCGCAGATGAATATTTAGGTTACCGCAATACTTCAGTTTATTCGAAT
>JABFQA010002256.1:0-11638 GCA_022817065.1 Probaryconus sp. ZL-2020 | reverse complement strand
TAACATTTATCTACAACAATCAGAACATTTCATTTGCTCTGTGTCTGTTCAAGATTTGAACATTTTATAATAATTACTTATAAATGGACGTACAATTGAAATGTAATTTTTCTAAATGTCAATAGGAGTCATTTCAAAATTGTTTCTATTTCGGTCAATATACATAACGTATATCTGTATCTACTCTTTTTCAATACTAAAATTCATTTGAAAAAGATCTTAAGTGTTCATTATAAATACCATTCATTTCCTTCATCACAAATTATTAAAACTTTCAAAACTTTTTGAAAACAAAAAGTTACATTTTTCAATTTATTCTTATTGTCTTGTAATTTTTTTTTTTTTTAATTTTTTTATGGACATTATTAACACAGAACAATTTAATGAAAAGACTCCCACCAAAATCACACACTCAAACTCTCTTCGGTTTTGAAACAATAGCATAATCGCTATCGTTATAAACCTTATGCTTTGGTCCTGTGTCAGGTGGTGTTGGAGCAGGCTTTTTTCTTATCATGCCGTAACCGTGATGACTATCGTCGGCCATCCTAACGGCGCTCATATTTTCAACAATTTCATAATTGCTCCATTTATTTGACTCTGTTGCTTCCTTCGCTGCTAATTCCTTAGCATTCAACTCTCTCGCAGCCAGCTGCGCAGCAATAAAATTTGGACTTTTGTATGCTGGATTATGACCGGCTTTTGGAACCGTTCCAAAATGTTGCAATTTGTCATAATCCGATTGGTCCACCAGAACATTGTAAATGATCGGTGACGTTATGCTCACTGAATCCTTTGATTCCTTTGAGTTTGCTTTGCTTTTGGCAGTGCTGTGCGACGACGCAATGGGAAAAGGTATGATCTCGTAAGGCGATTCAGTATCTTTGGGCTTCTCTTTGTTTTCTGGATTATTGACACAAACAAAATCATATGAATTGTCATCCTCGTTTCGCGTCTCGTTCTTTTTGCAAAATTCCGGGGATCCTGAATTTAATTTTTTATATTTCCCATTCGAAAGAGGATCAGGACAATCCAGGTCTGGACATTTCTTTTCCAATAGAGAACCAAAATATTTCCTGGGTGGCTTTGATGGTTTTGGCTTTATGATTGGCGGTGGTTTCACGTAACTCGTCGAGTCCATGCTACTTTGACTGGAATTCATGTTTTTTAATTGGGCAATGGATGAGAATTCAAGATCTATCAGATTGTTAGAGCTATTGGGGGAAGGGGGCAGTGGGGTTCGAGAACCAGCTTCCATTGATAGTGCTGCGTGAAACTGTGCATCGTTGCACTCGATATTTGGGCTCGTTTCGCCGTTCAAGAGCTTCTTCATGTCCTTCATTTTTGACGAGATACATCGAAAAATACTTAACTGATTGCTGTGTTCCAAGCAAAAGAAACCCTCGCCTGATTCACATTTTCTACCAGCCTCGAAAGTAAATTTTCCTTCCCTGTAGCCATATCGTCTTATGAACCTGTACACGAAACAGTTTTTAATTTTGGTTTTATACAAAAAAAAATACGAGTTTTTTTGTAAGTATTAAATTTTTACCTGTAAGGCCAGGTATAGAGTAGTTTCTCACTGTCCATGAGTTTAATATCTGTAGCTGCGACTACGAGAGTATGGTTTTTGGCCTCAAGTTGACATCTTTTGGATGCTTCAGTTTCCACAACTTTAACCGCGAAGATTCCTTCGCCACTTGTGCAATATAAATCATTATCTTCTTCAATCGTTGGAGAAGAGGCATTATCTTTAAATGCTACTGACTGAAATGCACTTATCCATATGGTCATATCAGATTCAGAGGAACATCCGAAGTAATAGACCATGGATTTTGTAACGACCTAGTGAATTAAAGAAAAAGTCATTAATGTAACAAAATCGGTACAAAACAAGACAGAAGACTAAATAATTAAATTAATTTTTTATAAATTAGAATCATAATGTTTTTAAAATTATATTCTTTCGCAACAGAAATTAAGATAACATAATGTGTGGTTTTAATAATACTTCATCATTTTTAATGATAATTCATGATTTTATTTCGTGTATTAATTTTACTTGAGCGTTATTGCGAAATATTTTTGTTGTACGTGACGACGTTGATTCTAAGGACATTAATATTTTCAATTCAATTTATTAATATGTTGAATATATTAATCGTCGCTTTAATTCATTCATCTTTTGCTTGAAATAAAAAAGAATGCGAAAATATGAAATCATAGCAGTGATTAAATATCAGATTGATATTTATAAACTTAAAATCGTGTTGACATTTGAGCGTAATAGTTTTGTAAATGAAAAATACCTACCATAAAAACATGAGATTGATTATTGGTCGGTGCAATTTTAATACAGGTGTCTAACGTAACGATACGTTGTGTGTGTTGCTGAGATAGTGCTTCTTCTTGATTATCATAAATCTCTAGTCTCTCAATCCCATATTTGCTAGCCTTGAACAATTGGCAAAATTTTTTGTGCCAGGTTTTCTGCAAAAATCGAGAAATACATGAAATACATTTCTGAAATATTTTTGACATTTTTCATTCTGTTGCAAATATTTTAATTGCATAAAACAGCCAATGAAAATGATTAAACATTTGGACAATAAAGTTCAAATAAATGAATAAGCAAAGAAAAGAATGTATTCTTGCAATCTTGATTAATACCAATATTAATACAATATACATTTTATTGATACAAGTAAAAGATAATTTTTACGTTTTATCATCATTATTATATTGTTATAAAGGAAAAAAAAGAAATTAAAAGCTTGTGTAATTTTCTTACACAATAAAGTCCAAAATAAAACAGTAATAGTACTTTATAAATACTGTTTTTTAAACGATCATTTTTTAAATTATGCATTTTCGTTAAATTTGATTATATAACATAATAGATAAACACTCTATAAGGATAATTTCTATTTATAAATTAAGCAGATTAATTGTGCAATTTTTAAAGACAAAAATTCTCTCAATATTTAATAAGAGGAATATTTCAATAATTCTATATTCCCTCAAAAAATGATTTCCAATTACACCTTTGAAATTAGAAAAGATGTTTTAAACGATTATAAATCCGATTACAGAAAATGACGAAACTATGATTAATTTTTTTGTTGATCATCTACAGACAAACAACGCTATTAAATAATCAGTAGAATGAAATTTTAATTATCCAGTTGTTTTTATAAAATAGTTTGTCAAAATTTCAAACGACGATTAAAGAATCTGCAGAAATCATCTTCACCGAAGAACATTTCCAAAATGATCATCATCCAAGAATCTTTATTATTTTCATTCCTAAACAATAAAAACTTATAAAAAAGAGAGAAAAAAAAAAAAAACATCGCCAACATCCTATTAGATATATCTGCAAGATAAAGACATCCTGTGCGTAACATATCTGAAGAAGGAAAATGTCAAATGTTGGAGCAATGATAATATATTTTTAAATGCCAACTAATATCATTGCTTTTAAGGCTATCATTGCTTTATAAAAATAGACGAGGCATCAAAAGTAAAAGAAAAAACTTATAAACCTTAAGGTGTCCTAAAACTCCCTGAGGCGGGAATAGCAAAAATCCTTGCTGCACTGGCTCCTCGGGCTCCATTGTTCATAAAAGTTAAAGGACGTTTGCCGCTCACGACTCGTTTTCCCTGATCGCTGAATCACGACTTGTCAACTAAGCCTGAAGCCACATTATTAACCCATCATTTCAGCCACAGTTCCCAGAAGAAGCGCCTCGACGATTTTTTTTTTTTTCCTCCAAGAGGTAAACGAGCGCTTTTCACAGTTGACAGTAACACTCGCCCCGTTACGTTGACATTCGACTGTGCGCGAAAATATCGTCGTAAAAATGTATTTACTGTTACATTCTCCGCGCGAGAGTCGTATGTAAAACTACACTACGATAAACGCACGCACGTGTGTGTGTGTGCGAGCATCAGTATGCAAGCAGCGCGCCAGCAATAAACGGGGAAATGTGTTTGGGGGTATTTTTTTTCTAAGCAAAATGTAGTCGGAGCTGAGCGTAGTTGCGACTCTCGTCGATGGATCGATAATCGATGATTCATCTGCAATTGGATTCAAATTTTATTTCGTTTTCAAAAAATATATATATGTTAAGAAAGAGAATATTTTAATAAGTTAAAAGTGTTAGGAATTAGTTAAATAAAGTAAAATAAAAAAAAAAGATCATTATAAAATATATTTCAGTTTCATTGTAAAATTATTAATTGTAAAATTATTAAAATATGAGTACCATCGATTAATGTATTTATACAAAATAAAAAAAATATATCTTGACATATAAGGGACTTAATTATTTGGTGGTTTTACGTGGCTCATTTCTTGGAAGACTTTTTTCTAACAACAGGAGTGCTATGTACAAAATTAACATTTTTATAAAAATCAATCGTTGTATCATTATTTGAATGATTTATTCCTTGGCTATCATTCCTTGATCGTTTAAGAGACATGCTTCTAGTTTCTATATTCCAGTTAACATCCGGTAATTTGACAACACCTTTTTTCTCTGTAAATACTATTAAAAGTAGCAATGTAAACACTAAATTTATTTTATAACAAAATTAAAACGATTCTTCATTTTTATTTAAGAGAAACAATAATTTAAATGTCTTACTTTTTATACGTGATGATGATTTATTATGTGATAATAATTGTTTTTGTTTCATTATCCTTGATTCATTGTTTTTGTTTTGTTTGTAATTTCCCAAATGAATAGAACTCCTTCTTCTAATGCTAGAACGACGGTTAATTATCCTTCCGCTTCGTAACCTCATTATTAATTTTAGAAGAGAAGAATAAAATAAACTTTCAATGTTGTTGTTGTTGTTGTTGAATGGATAAACTTTAAATGGAATATTAAATTAAACTTTCAAATTAAAATAACACCTTTTACTCTCGTTGACAGTAGTTGCCACACTGAAACCTCATTGGCAGACCTGGTACACTTCGTGTTATCTGAGTCGGTAATAAAGGACAGGTAATACAGGTTAACCCGTAAGTCTGTCTTTGTCGGGACGTAAGATTTGACAGGGTGTACCAGGCCTGCTCATTGGTTGGCCAATGACGTACTGATCAGTTTGTTGTTGACTGCACAGAACGTCAGAAACATTTTTAATGTAAAAAAAAATTATCTTTATTCTTAAAGTGAAACATACAAACGCCATTCTAAATTAATTAGCGAGCTATTAAAATCAGTTAAATAGAGTTTAAATGAAATTGAAAAGAAAGTTCTGTTAAACAAAAGCGGAGCTTAACCTTGATGTTCTCTGTCATAAAAACTAACCTTTAAACTAGAGACAGACGGCGTAGAAACACCATCGGACAAAGACACCGAATGCACAAGGTACCGCCTATTAATTTTAACCGATCGCAGTGGTTGCACACGGAATCATTCATATTTCGCGTATTAGCTGCTGTTTGCAACTGAAAACTAGTATTTATTTGATAGGCGATAGTGTCCGATTGTTGCGAACGGTTTGAGTGAATGTTAGGTTCGTTTTACTGTGGTCACGTACTGTTGATGCGAAACGCAACAAAGGCAAATGAAATCAGTCCGAAAAACCTGCGGGACAATCACGGCAGTACGAAAATTTACATGAAAAAAACGACGTTTCCAAGCAACCACTGGATTTCGCGCCGTTAAACCATGTCAGTTTAATTAATATCACATTCACAATACAGATGAGATCAAAACGCATTTGCTACTGAACAGCAACTGTCTTTTTCCGGTTCCAGGACAGCTTACCATCAGCGGTGAGTACTTTAACACCACTGACTCCAATTTTTTTTTTTTTTTTTTTTCTCCTTTCCTTTTATTCTTTTTCAATAAGACGACGCCGTTGTTTACACAGTTTGTTTCAGTCCATAACGTTTCAGCATCGTCGTTTTGTTAAAAGGAGTTTAATGTTTGTTTATTTTCACGCTGATCTTTTTTGTCCAAATCCAATTTTCATTATCCGGCATTCAACTTGTTTGCTGTAATTTGTTTTTCAATTCCTTTTTTGTCATCTGTCATTTTTTTGGAGTAAACATTGTTTTTACTTGATGTTAAGATGCTTTTTGTATGTTTAATTTATGATTAAGTTGTATTTGTAATTTTTTGGTATATTGTTGTTGCTGTTGCAATTATTGGTTACTATTGAGTAATAACATTTCGTATTCTTATATTTCAGAGAAAATTGAATAATATTTGAGCGAATCAATAAAAATGATAAACTGAAGTCTACACCATTGTCCGCCTAATTGGAATATGAAGTGAAAACCAGGTGTACAATGATATTGTATGACTGCAGTTTTATTTGTCTTCATTGCTATTGCTGTTATTATCATAACTCATTTCGAAGAGAATTGACACATAAATCTACACGTAAAACGGCGCTCATAATTTAGTCAAAAAAGATGGATCACCTCCAGGAAGTAAGGCAATTGGAACTACTCTGCAAGCAATTATACGAATCGCAAGATTCAGCACACAGAGCAGAGGCAGAAAAAAGTTTGGTAGGCTTTCAAAATGCCCCAGACACGCTGCCCAAGTGTCAGCTGTTGTTGGATCGCGGGGATTCGGCTTATGCCCAATTGCTTGCTGCTACAACTTTGACAAAATTGATATCAAGAACTGCACAAGGGGTTACATTGCAGCAACGTCTTGACATAAGTTTGTTGAGAAATTTTTTACCATTAAAAAATTATTTTTTTCACCATAAAAGAAAAAAGAAAATTTATAATAACTTGACAAACGCTCGTGACATTAACTGATCCTCATTTATAGGAAACTATGTTCTCAACTATCTTGCAACTCAACCAAAGTTGCCGAATTTCGTAATACAAGCATTAGTTACGTTATTCGCTCGAATATCAAAACTTGGTTGGTACGACATGGACAAAGAGGAATTTGTTTTCAGGAATGTTGTTGGCGATGTGACTAAATTTTTGCAGGTTTATGTTTATTCACTCTTTAATAGTAGTTCTGAATTCATTAACTGTGTTCTATAATAGATTTTAACTAATTTAATTAATTTTTCATTTAAAGGGTTCCGTTGAACATTGTATGATAGGAGTACAATTGTTGTCTCAACTAACAAGTGAAATGAATCAAATATCAGAAGCTGATGCCAATCGATCTTTAACGAAGCACCGTAAAATTGCTAGTAGCTTTAGGGACTCACAATTGTTTGAAATATTTAGACTTTCTTGTTCGTTACTTGGAACGGCACGAGAAAATTGTAAAAATTTAAATTTTAACGACGAAGCACAGGTAACTTTTCATCAATCGAATGTCTACCTAAATAACCATTGACAATTTATCTAAAAAAAAAAAAAAAACAAAAAAAACATGTTTTTAAATTCTTTCAGCACGGTTTAATGACACAACTTTTGAAACTCGCGCAGAATTGTTTAACGTTCGATTTTATTGGCACATCCACAGACGAGAGCTCAGACGATTTATGTACTGTACAAATTCCAACAAGTTGGCGACCAGCGTTCCTCGACTTCACAACACTGAAACTGTTTTTTGACCTCTACCACAGTCTACCCAACACTCTCTCATCTTTAGCTTTATCCTGTCTAGTTCAAATTGCATCTGTCAGGCGGAGTTTGTTCTCAAACAGTGAGCGAGCAAAGTTCCTCACGCACCTTGTTAACGGGGTGAAGCACATCCTCCAAAACCCTCAGGGTCTCAGCGACCCCAGCAATTACCATGAATTTTGTCGTTTGCTCGCGCGACTCAAAAGCAACTACCAACTCGGTGAACTTGTAATGGTTGAAAACTATCCCGAAGCAATTCAACTTATTGCCAAGTTTACTGTACAGAGTTTACAGATGTGGCAGTTCGCGCCAAACAGCGTTCACTATCTCCTTAGCCTTTGGCAGAGGATGGTAGCGTCTGTGCCTTACGTTAAAGCCACTGAGCCCCATTTATTAGAGACCTATACACCAGAGGTTACCAATGCTTATATCACATCGAGACTAGAATCCGTGGCTGTGGTAGTGAGGGAGGGTTTGGAAGATCCTTTGGATGATTTGGGAATGGTTCAACAGCAATTGGAACAGTTGTCTGTTATCGGTCGTTGCGAGTATCAGGACACTTGTACACTGCTGGCTCAGCTGTTTGATCAAGCTGCTAGAGCTTATCAAGAACTCATGGCCCAACAAAACGCTGCGAATTCTCCGAGCCAGCAAAGGATTGAGTTAACCATTCAAGAGGGACAACTTACGTGGCTTGTTTATATTATTGGTATTTAAGTTAAAAACAGAATTTATAGATTCATAAAAATGATTTAATAAAAATATCACGAAATTTTGCAGGCAGTGCCATTGGCGGGCGAGTTTCTTTCAATAGTAATGAAGAACACGACGCCATGGATGGCGAATTGGTGTGCAGAGTTCTTCAATTGATGAACCTAACGGATTCCAGACTAGCTCAGAGAGGCTGTGAAAAACTCGAATTAGCTATGTTAAGCTTTTTCGAACAGTTTCGTAAAATCTACGTCAGTGATCAAGTTCAAAAATTTTCCAAAGTTTATAGACGACTGTACGATGTCTTGGGCCTCAGTGATGAGGCCATGGTTCTTAGTGTTTTGATTAGAAAAATGTTAGTACGACGTTATAATAAACCACTAAATTTTACAATAATCGTTTAATTATTATATTTCAGAATAACAAACTTGAAATACTGGGGACGAAGTGAACAAATCATTTCCAAGACTTTACAATTACTGAACGATCTGTCTGCAGGTTACAGTTGCGTTCGTAAACTTGTTAAACTGGACGAGGTTCAGTTTATGTTGAACAATCATACGGTAAATTAAATTAAAATACTTACATTAATAAATGTATAAATTTATTTTTAATGTATATATTACTTAATGACTTTATTATATTTTTCAGAGCGAACATTTCCCTTTCTTAGGGAATAACGTAGCTGTTACGGAAATGAGATGTCGTTCTATGTTTTACACCTCCCTTGGTCGGTTATTAATGGTAGATTTGGGAGAAGACGAAGAGTGGTTTCACACTTTCATGTTACCTCTGACTGGTGAGACATAATTTTCCTCTCTTTTAAAAGAATTTAGTTAAATCGTGATTATACTTTGTTATTTGTTTTTTTTTTTTTTTTTTTTTTTTTTTTTTTAACAGCGGCATTGGAAAATCTTGGCCAAATGATGAGCGCGGCAGACACGCCGATGTTTGCAGCTGAAGAAGCCAAAAAAGCATTAATTGGCCTGGCTCGAGATTTGAGAGGATTAGCATATGCATTCAATACAAAGACTTCGTATATGATGCTTTTCGATTGGTTGTACCCAAATTATACACCAATTTTATTACACGCTGTTGAATTGTGGCACCACGATCCCCAAGTTACAACGCCCGTCCTGAAATTGTTTGCTGAGTTAGTACAAAATAGAAGCCAGAGATTACAGTTCGATGTTTCATCGCCAAATGGGATACTGTTATTTCGCGAAGCTAGTAAAGTAATTTGTAGTTACGGTAATCACATTCTTAATGTCGAAGTACCAAAGGATCAAATGTACCCTCTCAAACTGAAAGGAATAAGCATATGCTTTAGTATGCTTAAAGCAGCTTTGTGTGGCAGTTATGTGAATTTCGGTGTATTCAGGTTGTATGGTGACGAAGCTTTGGACAATGCACTCAACACTTTTGTAAAACTGTTGCTTAGCATACCACAAAGTGATTTATTGGTAAGAATAATTTTTCTAAATTCACAGAATTATTAAATACAGAATAATTAAAACCTTGATTCTTTTGTTGCAGGACTATCCTAAATTATCAGCGACTTATTATGTTTTATTAGAATGTTTGGCAATGGACCATATGGCATTTCTTTCCACATTGGAACCGCGCGTATTTCTGTACATTCTCTCGAGTATCAGTGAAGGTCTCGTTGCATTAGGTGCGCTAAAAGACTTCTATACAGGTCTGTGCGGCTGATGACAAATATATATATAATATATCATTGCATAGATCTTTGCTGTCATCCTCTAATATCTCAAAATCTGAAAATTATATTCACAATAGTTTTCATTTTTATTCATTTTAGTAATCGAGAAGTAAAGAGAATTATGGTTATCCTCTTATCTAGTCCCTGTTTTATTTTAGTTTTGTTAAATTAGAAATTAGATCAGCCGCACAACTGGACATTATTAATATATAATAGACATTAAAAATAATGCTAATTTTCATTTGCTTTTTTAATTGAAATATTTTCTTTAATCAGCTACGATTACTTTAGGTTTGGTAATTTATTTAGATTACTAATTTATTAATTTGTCGTTTCTATTTTGAATATTAACTTGTAATTTGAAAACTTACAAATTTCAGATTCAATGGTTTGTACTGGTTGTTGTGGAACACTTGATCATATTGTTACATATTTATTTAAGCAACTTTATCAAAAAGGTATGAGTTTGTATCAATTTTTAAATCAATTTTTAAAATTACAAAATAATATGTAAAATGAAGATAAATGATTGAACATATTCGTTTTATCGTTATACAGGTAGTGTATATCCAGGAAAGAATAATACTGTTAATTCTGGCGGCGGAGAGTTATTTTTGCAAGTTCTGAAGCAACATCCGGAGATATTACAACAAATTCTAAGTACTGTTTTAAATGTTATTATGTTTGAGGACTGTAGGAATCAATGGAGTATGTCTAGACCTTTATTGGGGCTTATTCTTTTAAATGAAGAGGTACTGTATTGCTAAAAACTTTTCATATTTCATCTACCTTCGATCATTACTAAATAATTATCCAATTTTTCATTTCCAGTATTTCAATCGCTTAAGAGAAAATATTATCAGAACACAACCTGTTGAGAAACAGGCAACTATGGCTCTATGCTTTGAAAATTTAATGGATGGCATTGAGAGAAATTTAGCTATCAAAAACAGAGACAGGTTAATTACAAAACTTTTTATTCTCTAGTGTGAAAAATGTGATATATTAATTTCAAAGATAATATTTTGTTTTGTAGGTTTACACAAAATTTATCAATGTTTCGTAGAGAAATAAATGATTCTCTGAAAGGTCCTAACATGTCTGGAAATTCTGGCAATGATATGATGACTTCATAAGAAGATGTTACTGCTGCCTTCCTTTTTTTCATTTTTCAAAGTTCTTACGATTATTGGGTTCTTGCCTGCCAAAAGCTTGAATGTGAGAGATTGGGGCTACATCGGTGGTTGCGTACATTTCATAATCTGTTGTGTCAGAGGTAAATCAATTGCGTACAAATTTTTATATTTTTTTTTATTACGCAATGGGCAAATCAATTGTGTACAAAAAATCAATTGTGTACAAAAAATCAATTGTGTACAAAAAATCAATTGTGTACAAAAAATTTTTTTATTAATTTTTTATTATGAAATTGGCAAATTAATTGCGTACAAAACGTTTTTGTGTGTCGTAATTAATGTAATTGAATATAATCAATGTTAATATTCTTTGGTCATTACTTATTTTTTGATATATATTTCTAACGAAACACTTTTAATGAAAAGCAGAACATAAATTTCGTTATTTTAAAATTTAGCAAACAAAAGTGACCATCCCTATCTATAGTTTCCTGCAACGAAGAATGT